>VXBL01006314.1:0-23962 GCA_013400195.1 Aramus guarauna | reverse complement strand
TTCTTTTTTCTTTTTTTGTGGTTTTTGGGGGGGGGGGGGGGGGGGGGGGGGGGGGGGGAGCCGCTGTTACAGAACATCCTGTGCAAGCGTGGGGAGCCATAAAAGGCTTAAGTATGGCTCTGGTAATGCAGTGTGTACGCACGCACGCACACCCCCGGCTGCCGGCACCGAGGAAAAGACCAGATGGGGAAACACTCTCCCTTAATTGTCCTGCATCTCCAGGAGGGTGAAGATTAGGGTCGCTGGATTTACGCTGATTTCTTTTCTCTGTGCATCCCTCCCACGCAGTCCTTCCAGCCCCGGCTGCTCCCGTTGCCGCTCGCGTCCCCCCTCGCCAGCGCTGCGGGGTGCAGGGAGGGACGGAGGGTGCTGGAGGGAGCTGGGGAGGAGGGGGATGCTCTGCGGGCGCCGAGGATTTCGGTGCTCAAGTTGAAGAGCGTTTCTAGCAGAAAGCCATGCTCCACCTGGACTCGGCGCGGCTTCCCGGGAGCTGTGAGTACATCCATGCTTTCCAGGCTCGGCGGGAGGGAGGGAGTTTCTCACTGGAGGTCAGCAGGTTATGGGGGGGGATGCTTTGGAGGAGGACAGCTTTCTCTCAGTGGCAGGCTAGGCTTTTAATAAGCAACCAAATATAATTTGGTTTTTAACAAGAAACAAAGCTTTGAGCTTGTGTTTCCCCCCCAAAAAAAAAAGTGGGTTACGGAGGATGTTTTTTCTCTTCCTGTTTTTTAAATTCCCCCCCAGTAGTCCCCAAATCCTGCATTTTCAGCCTGTCTCCCAGCCCAGGCCCCAGCAGCGATGGGTGTGTGTGCTGAGCTACCCCCAGCTGAGATCTGGCCCAGGCTCTTTGCATTCCCTCTGGAGGGATGCAGCCTAAATACGGAGTCACAGGAGCTTTATAAACACCCCCAGTGAGACTGTAGGGCTTGAAAAAGACCTTCTGTATTTGACCTATGCAAAAGAGAAGCTGTCTGTGCAGAGCAGTGGCAGCCTTTGGGGGCAAGGGGAGGAGATGCAGGATGCTGCCGGGAGTTGGACCAGGGCAGCGGTAAGCTTCCGTCTCGCAGGTGGGTTATCTTTTTTCTCTTGCTGAAATTATAATTCTCTCTCTTGAGACAAACTGCGATGTGAATAAATCTTACCTTGTTCTGCTGATTCTTAAGCCCACCCGGGAAAAAGGATGGGCTGGGCTCTTTCCCTGTGCTTACGAGTGCCAAAAAACGAAACCTCTTTTCTCCCTGTCCTGTAGCCTGCTAAAGCTCCTGGCATCCTTCTGATGCACAACGGCTGTGCTGTTAGCTAGGGAATATTTCCTTCCACGACCTCTCTGCCTTCCTCCTATTAGCAACCGCAGGAAATTGCATTTGGCATGATGAGGCTGGAAATGATCTCAAAGGACCAGTAATGGGGGGAAGGGGTGAAGCTGGGGAGGTCAGAGCGGTCACAGCCTGCTGTCTTCACCTTCAAACTGCACCTACGTATGGCTGCTAAGAGAGATGCTGGGGAACAGAGGGGATGGAGTGAGCTGCTTGTAAGTGCTGCTGCTTTTTCTTTGCTTGGTGTACAATTAATTCTCTTACAATTGCAATGCTTTTTCTCTTTCCTTATAACTAAACAGTATCTTTTGCCAGCTGGGTAATTTGCAGAGAAGGACAGAGAACTACTGGATTATTTTTGGGTTTTTTTGTTATTTTTCTGGGTAGCTGTTACTATGGCAAGGAAACTTGATTCAGTGTGAAGAGAGGTCAGAAATACCAGACTGAAAATTTCATGCATGCTCTGTTTAAAGCCTCAGCTGCCAGGGTTTGAGCAAGGGAGAAGATACTGGAGTCCCCAATTTTTAAAGGCTTTTTAAAAGACTTTCCTGCTTACAAGTTGAAGTTACTTGAAAGCCTAGACTTGGTATTACATGAGCTTGTGGGCTAGGACTGTATTAACAGCCAAAGCTTATAGAAAGTCTGTCTATACCTTGTTCTAAGAAATGGCATTAGGCTGGGTCCCACGGCACCTTACTACAGGTGACCACAGGAGAGGAGGAGGTGGCTTTTGTGGGACCCCACAGGAAAGCGAGCGTTTGGGACGGGAGCTCAGGCTTCTCCCGCGCTGGGAGGGGGTTACCAAGGTGCCAGGCTTTTCCAAAGACCTCCGTCCCATTCAGAACTATGAATAAGTTGTGAGGGTTTGGAGAGAGCCGTGCCTGGACTATTGTACGAAGGGGTTTTGGGGTGCTGGGCTCCTCTGAAAAATCTGTTCTTCCTTGGGTGGCAGAGAAATGAGCCTCCTCCCTGGATGAGGAGGGATTTACGGCTCCCTTCTGGGTGCTGAATGGGGGGAAATGTGGACCTGGAGCTTCCTGGAGAGTCTGCCCCGTGAACGTTGCTGTTTCTTGTTGGCTGTACCTTTGCTGAAATAAGGCTGTGTTTACTTACAGCAAAGGTTGGCACCGGAGCCCGTGGGACGGGGCCTCTTCACACTGCACTAATGTTTATCTGACAGCGCAAAGGGTGGTTACACCATGACATCTATGTGCTTCTAGGAGGAAAAGCAGCTTGCTTCAATTACAGTGATTAATGGGGCTGTTTAGGTGCCTCCTGCATCTGAAACTTTTCAGTGGTTTGGTTTTTTTTTTTGAGGTGCACTGTATCCTGCTACCTTCTGGTATAGGTGAAAAGAGCATAAAGAAAATTATCACTGTGTTTACCCTTCTTTCTCATCACTTGCTGCTTTTTGTTTTGACAAAATCCCTGATTCTAGCCAGTGTGGAATGTATTTGTGATATCGGGCAGCTGCAGGCAGTTACCGTCGGGTTCCTGAGGAGGGGCAGATGTGGAGTCCCACCTCCACGAGCAGCTTCCTGGCAATGGGTGAACTGAGCACCGAGCTCAGCCCCGAGGAGCCCCCAGGAGAGCAGGGATGAAGGTCCCAGGAGAGCCTCCCCGTGCGAGGTGTGCTTGGGCTGTGCGCGCAGCATCCCGGGCATCCCGTACCTGGCACCTCTCCCCTTCTCCATCTCTGCCCCTCGGAGCAGGTGAGTGGGGTCTGGGGTCATGCTGGGAGCAGGAGAGCTGAGCCGTGGGGGGCTGACATGAATAAGACCCTTCCCAGGAGGTGGTCCCTGCTCCAACCTGTGTGTTGGATCCTGTGCCTGGAGCAGCGCTGAGAAAGCACCCGAGCGTTGCTGTAAGCTGGAATCGCACTGGGAAGAGTCAGGAGCAGGCAGGGCAGAGCGGGGCTGTGCCTGACACCCCCTCCTTGGCAGCGGGTGAAATTCCTGGGGATCTCCACTCTGTGTCCCCCCTCCTGGCCTCATACCATGACTGTTCTTGGGACAGAAACAGGTTCCCTGCACTGAATCATCTCATTTTAGCTGTCTTGTGCGAGTCTGTGCTGTGTCATCTCTCCCCACTCATTATTTAATAGAGTGCAGGCAGCCAAGACAGAGCTGAAATGAAGCTGCTCGCTCCTGCCTGGTGCTGAGGAGCAGGAGCTGTGATTTCTTCTCGGTGTTTGGGAGCTATTTCCAGCATATTGTCACCCCTGTCCCTGCCTGTCCCTGGAGAAATGGGAATCGTTGCCGCTCTGGCTGGAGATGCTGGCTGTGCGTCAGGCTGGGTTCAGCTCAGCTTTGCAGCCCCTTTTCTCGCGTTGGCTGGCACACGGCAGGACTGCCCCGTGTTGTCTGCCCTGACGTTCAGGTGAGTACAAGAGCTTTTTCTCTGAAGGCAGTAGTTTCTCTAACCGGCTTCTCTGTCAGGCTGGTGGCTGGCTGTGTCTGTTCTAACCTGCTCCTGGTGACACAAGGAACACGCGGGTGTTTGGCAGGTGGGAGACGATACGGGGAGCAGTGATGCTCTGGGAGCACGGGTCCTGACGGGGCTGCGATGGGTGTCCTGGGTCTGACCCGTCCCCAGGTTTGGTGATGGAAGTCTGGGGTCACGCTACTGAAGTCAGCAAAGCCAAGGGTCAGTTGGATATGACTCAGGTGAACTTGGGATGGGATGCCAGGGAGGAGCGTGGCTGTTTCCTGGATCTTTGTGGTATCCCTGAAACAAACGCTGTTCCCCAAGTGAGGGTTTGAGCAGGTGATGCTCTGTGAGGCAGAGCAGTGATCCGCTGCTGGGGCTGTGGAAGGGCTAAGGCTTTCCAGAACAAGTTAGACGAGCGCGGTACAGCATCACTTCGCAGGGAGTTGTATCTGCCTTGGGCTGAGCGAGGGTTACGGGGTGTCTTCCTGGTTTTAGCCCCGAGTTCCTCCCTGGAGAGGAGTTTGTGTAAGTGTGGCTTGGGGTGTGTACAGTTACGTCTTGGGGCTGGATATCCTCAGCATGAGCATTAAAAATAGAAGATTTGGGAGTATCTCCATGGCTTTTCATCTTCTGGGGCCTTTTTGCATTTCCTTCAATTTGGAGAGGTGTAAGTGGGACCCCTTTTCACTGCTCATGCAATATTTAGGGTAGTGCATGAGCCAAAAGAACACCCTGATGGCTGGAGGGTGGAGATCTCGGCTCCAGTGGAGATCTCACCTCTGCAGCTGAGGTCACTTCAAACCCAGAGCAGCAAAACTTCTATATCCTGGAGAGAGACGAGAGGAAGGAAAGCACGAGCAGCTGCACTCGGCAGCACCAAGATCTCTCTCCCCTGCTCAGCCCATCTATCACTTTAATACCCACCAGCATATCTCTTTTTTTATAAATCACAAATCATTGCAGGTAATAAATACCACTAAACCAGGAGCTCTCTAAACTGAGCCTGATGGAACCTGGGAGGTGAGGAATGGCCCCTCCTTGAGGGACCCTCTGGGTGTTACAGTGCGGGGAGCTCACCTCATGCACCGAGAGGTCCCCCCTGTCCCACCGGAGCTCTCTTCCTCTCGGTGGGTGCTGTGGGGCTCTCCCTGCCCAGCTGTGCTCCACAGACACTTGGCAAAGAGCCGGGGGGGGGAGGTTGTGGGGGTGCTGTGCTGCCTGCTGAGCATTTGCAGCACAGGATTCTGTCCTGCAAGGGTAAACTGAATTGGGCTCAGCACTGTGTCTGCCATCTCCTCTGATAGAAAAGCAATTACCATTCATTTTGATTTTAATGTAGCCATTTAAGAAAAAAATTAATGCTTGCAATTTGTTTGGTATAATTAAGTGATAATTCCCTCTGCCTGGGAGGAGAACATGGCTGCAGCGCGGGGGGGGTTGGCCAGCACACTCTGACAGCTCCCACGGCACGGCGCTGGCACTGCTTTCCAGTGAGATTTGGGTGATGCTGGAGAGACGGACACAAAGGGTGGGGGTTCAGTGTTTCAGATGGACCTTGATTTTCTTTAAAGAGCATGAAAGAGAAGAATAGCAAATTCTGTGAGTGCCGAGGCAGCTGAATTCAGGCAGAGCTTTGCATTGCTGCTGCTGAGGGTGGTGGCTCTCTGGATCTGCTGGTTCCTGCTGTCTGGGACCGCAGCTGGGCTGAATTTGCAGGTCTTGGCTCTGCCTGTCCTCATGAAGGACCTGCCCAGCACTCCGCAGCAACAGCCATCTCCAAGTGCTTTGTATCACACTGTGCTGGTATGCTGAAAAAGAATTTTCAGGCAATTTTGGACAATTATGCTTGAGCTTTGGATAGCCTTAATGACAGCAAAGAAACTGTCTGGCACTGACCATGAGGTTCTGCTTCTGTCAGACATTTGAGTGATGTTGATTGTGTCTCATCGCAGGAATCCACTTTATAGTTGAAGAAATTGAGGCACAGGGTAAGAAAATGACTTCTCGGAGGTCAGGATGCAAATCTGTCATGCTCCTGGAAATAGGAGCTGGCTCAGCTTCTCTAATTTGCTGGCCCATGCTGAATTTGTCCATGGTAATGCAAGAAAATTCACCTGGAAAGAAGGTAAATTATTCATGAAAGCAGTATTCCAGAGCTGCTTAAACTGCCAAGGCAGAAGTCCCTGAGCTGATGCGGTGGCGGGCGGTGATGCACATCAGATGACAAGGGATGGAAGGGAAGGGGGAACAGCAGCTGGGGCTCTAGTCTGTTCTTTGCCCCTTTTCCTCAGCTGCTGGGAAGATGCAAAGTGTGGCTTGACTTGCTGCTGCTTTTTATTGTTGCTTTGTGTTCCTTTGTACTGCGGCTCCCACGGTGCCGGGGATGTGCGCATGTGCCCGTGCTGGGTCCTGCTGCTGGAGGGTTACAGCCCAAGGAGTGTTTATGGGTTTATTAACCACGTTCTTTATGCAATAAATTCTGTTTAGCTGACTACCGAAATTTATGTGGGAGAATAAGTTAAAAATAAATAGCCCTGCTTGGATTGATTGGTTTTCATGCCAGCTCGGACTTGTATGTTGAAGTGATTTTGATGGATCTCAGTCTAGTTGTCTGAAACCTATTTCACTGATGCTTTTCCATCGCTCTCCTCTAATTCACGCTTTCAGAGGAGATGTAGGAGTTAACATGACCGTGGAAACTGATCTCCCCGTCAGATGGGCCCTGCAGGCTGAGCCCTGAGGCAGAGACGAGTTTGTGGGGATGCTGAGTTGTGCCTGTCTGAGATAACAGCACATGCCCTGGCTGTGGTCTGAGGGCCAGCTCTGTCTCCCTGCTTATCTGATGAACACAACAGGCGTGAATTTATAGAAGAAATAACGTGGCGGCCCCGGTGTGCTACATGCAGGACAAGTCTGGGGTACAACAGCAACAGGCTGCGTGCCTCTGCCCCGTGTGCATCCGGGGGGGCTTCCCCCCTTCCAGGGGGATCCACCTCATTGCTCCATGCTGTGGTCCCCGGAAAGCCTCAGGACACCCACTCGGATCATCCGAAGTGACGGGTGATGAAAGGCGGCTGTAGGTGGCTGTTGCTAAGCTACAGGCTCTGTCTGCTCCGGCTGTCCGAGGGCTGAAGGTTTGTGGTCACACCGGGGGAGTAAGTGCTGCGGCAGGGCAAGGCAGTGGGGTGCGGGGTTCCTGGGTCGGGGAGTTCTGCAGAGCCCACCCGTTCACTCTGCTCCGGATGAAGCAGCAGGAAATAAGTCTGGTTCTGCTTTTTGGGAGAAGGGAGTCCATCCCTGTAAGAAACTCAAGAACCATAATAGTTGATTGCTCTACTTGTGCTTAGGTATCTTAAGGAGGAGAGAGCAAGTTGGCTTTTCACATCCCCCATCCACGCTGCTGTATCAGAAGGAAAAATAACCCCAAGCAGCAGATGGGCTGGGGCACTGGCCTTGGGCTGGGTGTCTGCCAGGAGGCAGAGAAGTGGGTCTAGAAGCAAACCTCTGCTCCTGGGACTTTCAAACTATGGTCCACAGAAAAATGGAGTCAGCCAGCCCTGCTCTGCTGCCAGGGAAGCTCTTTTCAGGGGCTCAGTGGGACCTCAGCATCCATGGGGACAAGTCTCAGGAGTCTGCATGGGGACAAGAGGGAACGATGCTGTCCCAGACTGGAGCGGTACTCAGCCAGGAGTATGCCTTCTCTGGGTTTTTTGGCAAACGCTTGCTCTACCCTACAGTCCTGTCTCCAAACGTTTGTGCAGGCAGCATGTATGGGAGAGGCTGCTGCATCTGCAAGGGTGAAGATAAATCTGACTTTGTTTTAAGGGCAATTGTTAAACAACCCCAGTTACACAATGAAGGCGGAGATGCTCAGTGCAAAATGCACCTTATTCCATGCTGGCAAGCGAGCAAGCCGCTGCCTTTGTTCCTTTCCGTTTGCCCTTTCTCTGTCCTCCTGCACTAATTAATCTCATCTGCATGCTTAACGGCCATTCTGAGAGAGGAGATGAGAAGGCGGCCATGGGTTTCCAGCGAGAGCTTGAGCCTTTCCTTCCTGGGCTGCTCTCTGGATCCCTTACGGCCCCACACGGCGCAGCCCGTGGGTCAGGTCTGGAGGGGTGAGTGCTGCCTTTCGCCTTTCCCAGCTGGGAGTTAGTGGAGCGAGTCCTCCCCAGGCTCTGCAGGAGGATGTACCCAGGGGTCAGGAGGAGAAATCAGGTCAGAGAAGGAGGACACAAGGAAAAGTTCCCCAGTAGGCAGGAAAACAGCCGGGGAAGTGAGCAGACGCCTGCAGCCTTCTCGGTTTGAATGTCGCTTGGGGGCGGGGATGCTCAGGAAACAGGATAACAAACTGACTGCAACCTCTCTTGCTTTTTTTTTTTCCCTCCCTCTTTTGTTTTGTTTTATTTTTAGGATCGGTGTCTGCATGAGCTTCTGAGGCAGATCTGGGACTGCAGGATTAATGGAGACGCAATGAAAGGTACCGGTCGCTGCCGCTCTGCGCTGGGGGGTGGCAGAGGGGACTGGTGGATGCTCCGATCCCTGCTCTGCTCCTGGCTGCCTGCAGCTCTGCCAGGGGGAGGATGGTGTTTGCACTTTGCGTTTCTGTTGTTTTCCCCTGACGCTTCTCTGCTCTGCTTCGCAGCGTAGCCAGCCCCCTCCCGTGGGCAGGGACGGATGCTGCTTCGCCCCACCAGCCACCATGGAGCTTGCTAATACCAAAGATTTCCAGTGGAAAACCCTCGCCCCGCTCCCGAGCCGCAGGGTCTACTCAACCTTGGTGGAAGCTGGTGGGCAGGTGTTTGCCATCGGGGGCTGCGATGACAACGGGGTCCCCATGGACTGCTTTGAGGTCTACTCCCCCGAGGCTGACCAGTGGACCTCGCTGCCGCCCATGCCCACGGCCCGGGCGGGGGTGGCGGTGGCCACTTTGGGCAAGCGGATCATGGTGATAGGAGGGGTCGGAGTGAATCAGATGCCGCTGAAGATAGTGGAGATGTACAACATAGATGAGGGCAAGTGGAAGAAGAGGAACTCGCTGAGAGAGGCAGCCATGGGCATCTCGGTGACGGCAAAAGGCAAGGAGGGTTCAATCCTTCCAGGGCAGGGAGGGATGCCTGGGGGTGGTGAGACGGGAGGGTTACCATCAGTTGAGGCACCAGGCACAAAAGCGTTCTGGGCAATAGCACAGGGCTACGTTGTTCTCCAAAACCTTTTCTGTGCTCCTACAAGTTAAGCCCTGCGTATTTGTCGTATCCTACCTGCTAAAGACAAGTTTGTGTGGGTGGCCAAAAGCAGCTAAACCCGGGGGATTGCTCTGTGTTGGCAGCCCTGGAGCCACGAGGGCTGTGCTGGTACCAGGGTTATTTCAGAGCCAGAGGCGACGGTGTCAGAGCCACAGCGTAGCTTTGGTTTGAGGAGACATCTCTGGTCCAAACCCAGAGCCAGCCAGAAGAGCGTCAGCTTCGTGGTGATGGGCTCAAATCGTTGTACGAGGAGGGGAAGCGGCTGGCCTCGGGGGGGGCTCCTGCGTGGCTCCCCTCGGTAAGCTTAACCACTGCCTTAAGCAGGGTTTGTTAAATGTCTGTGAGGCTCTGCCTTATCAGCCCATCTCGCTTTTTAATTTCTAAGCAGAGATGTGGAGCATTGATTTCCTTTAGCGTACTCTGCCGTGCTTTGAAGGGCCTGGGGCTGGGCGCTGTGTTCCCGAGCAGCGTGCCTGAGGTCAGCCAGCTTCCCGCCGTGCCTGGGATTACGAATCTAATCTCCAGGCAGCTTCTTTGAAAGCTGCTCGGTTTGTTTGCTTAAGTGGGTTTAAAAGCTACTGTCAAGGAATGTTTAAAAATGTTTACCATCTTGGAGATGGTTTTCTCTGAGTATAAGCTTGCCTGCCTGATAAGGCAGGGTCAATTTGGTGTGAGAGGCCAGGAACAGAAATAGCTGCCCAAATCCTTGCGGCGGGCGGGCTGGTCTCTGCTTTTTCAGCTGCCTTGCAGGGCTACCCGCAAGGGCAAGGCTGCTGTTGCTGCTCTCCTGAATCCTCTCTGTGGAGCCAAGTGCTTGTTGAAGGAGAAAATGTGGGTGCTGTGCAGGCAGGATTTTGTTCTGGAGAGCCAGGTTTGCCATTAGCCAGCGATGGATATAGCTGATATGGATTTGGGGAGTGAGGAGTTCTGGTCTGCATTGTATGATGGCACGTGTGTTTTTGCAGGGGGGTGTTTCTGATGCCTTTCCTATAATAATTTTGTGGGATTTTTTTTTTTTTTTTTTGCTTCTTGGCCTTATCCAGACTACAGAGTCTATGCGGCTGGTGGGATGGGATCTGACCTGCGGCCACACAACTACCTGCAGCACTACGACATGCTCAAGGACATCTGGGTGTCGCTGGCGGCTATGCCCACACCCAGGTACGCTGCCACATCCTTCCTGCGAGGCACCAAGATCTACGTGCTGGGTAAGAAGCAGTCCTGCCTCCTCCTCCTCTGGCAGTAGCTCCTTTGATTTGAGCACGGAGAAACCTCCCTGGAAGAGGCTTTGGGAAATGTTCCTCTCCATCCCTGCCTGCTTCCTTACATGTTTTAGAAATGCCAAGCTTGCAGCTGTAGGTTTTGAGTAGGGCCGGTGTTGGGTTTGGATTCACAGCTCCATAGCAAGCACCTGTGAGAGCTGCTGCAGCCTCGAATGCCCCGGGAGCTCGCAGGTCTTGCAGCAGCTCTGTGCCGGATGAGTGGCCTCCCCTGTCCCGAGCCCGTCCGTGGCTGCTGGCAGCTGAGGGTACAGCTGGTCTTTGCTCAATTTGCAGTCCTGCAACTGCGATTAAAGCCCTTGGATTCAACTAGTGAGTAAAAATACTTTTAGCAAGGTACCACGCAGCTTCACAAAGGGTCCGCCTTTGGACCTGCTGTAGCTGGAACATGCTGGACGAAGCCTTTTGTGAGGGACAGTTTTCATTAGCCTTCTGTTATAGAAAGGGAAACTAAGGCAGAGAAATGTTGCTGTTAGCTTGTGGCCAAATAGCATATCGGGATCAAAACACAGGAGTTTGCTCAAACCACCAGACAGCCCTGGCTTTCTTTAGGGGTTACCAGAAAAGACTCTTTGATCTATCTTGCAGTTTGCTTGCTGCTGGCAAACAGTTTGTGGGCCCAGTAGCGAGCACAGGCTCTGCCTTCAAAGGCACGCTGAGCATCTGAGCTGAGAATAGCTGTATTCATCTGCATCCGATGGGTAGAAGAATAATATGCATCTTTGGCGGTGGTAGCAGCAGCTGCTCTGGCTCTCCTGCTCCGTCAGTGAGGCCAGGGCTTGCTGGCTTGCGCTGGCACTGAACTCATCTGAATTGCAAAGGCTCCCTGGGCGCTGATCCCTGCTCCGCTGTGAATTTGTCTTGATTAGACCGGTGCATACTAAACACCTTCCTGTGCTAGCGACACGCTGCTGCTGGCATGCAGGGAAGCGAAGGGTGTGATGCACTGAAAAATGAAGTGTTTTCATGCCACGGACCTGCAGTTAAAGGAGAGGGAGCGCAAGGGTGAGAAGGTACCTGGCTCAGCAGGCCCTCATGCAGGTGACTTGAGACCTGAGGACATCGTATCGGCTGGCAGCTTGCTTGCTCTCAGCCTGTCCCAAGAGGCTCCTCTGGTTCCTGCTGCCGTTGGTTAGGTGCTATGAGCTGAGCGGAGCCCTCTCTTTCCCTCTCCCCTGCCCCAGGTGGAAGGCAGTCCAAGTACGCTATCAACGCCTTTGAGGTCTTTGACACAGAGACCAGGTCATGGACCAAGTTTCCCAACATCCCCAACAAAAGAGCCTTCTCCAGCTTCGTGCCCACAGAAGACAAACTCTTCAGTGTCGGGGGCCTGCGGCAGGGACGGCTCTACCGGCAGCCCAAGTTCATGAGGACCGTGGACATGTTTGACATGGAACAAGGTGGGGGCTGTCCCAGCTCTGCCCTTCCCAGAGGAGTGGGGTGGGTGACAGGCTGTGCTTCGGGGCTCTGCTGCCCTTGCAGAGCACAGAGCTCTCATCTGCTGAGCCCTTGGATCGCTGGCGCCTTGAGCCCAGCCTAGAGGAAAGCCTGCAGTCAAGATTTTAACAAGTCAAGACAGCAAGGGGGAAAACCATGGCCCCGAGGCAGCTGGGTTCAACAGCTCCCTCCTGATGTGGTGGTGAGGAAGCTGACCCTGGTGTCATGGGGTTTTGTTACCCCAAGGTGCAGCAGCAAAACTGCACTTCCGCACACAAACAGGAGGTCAGAGGGGCAGATGGTTTCCCAGGAGCGGATGTTCCTGCAATGCCTGGTCTGTCCTGTCCCTCCCAGGTGGCTGGTTGAAGACGGAGCGTTCCTTCTACCTGAAGAAAAGGCGAGCAGACTTTGTGGCTGGCTATCTGAAAGGCAGAGTTGTCGTGGCTGGAGGACTAGGTGAGGCACTGGGGATGGTGGTGACACTTTAAAAGCGTGTGTGAGTCAGATGTTATTACGGAGGGGATTGATCCTGGCCCTGGCTGGCCTGAGGGAGCGGGGAAAATGGACCCCGTAAGGGGAAGGCGTCCAGAGTACAGATATTATCCCAGAGCAGACAAGGGATGCTTGCTGGTGCTTCCCAGGTGACCCGGTGCCTTGCTTTGTACTTCCAGGAAACCAGCCGACTGTCCTGGAGTCCGCAGAGGCCTTCCACCCTGAGAAGAACAAGTGGGAGAGCCTGCCGCCCATGCCCACCCCGCGCTGCGCCTGCTCCAGCATCGTGGTCCGGAACTGCCTGCTGGCTGTCGGCGGGGTGAGCCAGGGCCTGAGCAGTGCCGTGGAGGCACTGTGCCTCTCCGATTCCTAGCTGGCTCCTGCCCGGAGGAGGACCCTGCCCCTCGCTGCCTCTAGCAGCGGTGGTGGTGGTGGTGCTGGGCACCTCCTGGCAGTGCTGAGGCTGGGTGAGCACCACCAAAGCTGCCCTGGGAGCCCCGCAGCTCGGCTCTGCCTGCTGGTAGCTGAATGCAGCCTTGCTCAGGAGCCACGGCTGGCAGGAGCCTGCAGCCAGGGCTGCTGTTCCTCTCCCTCTTGGCACTGCTGCTCCAGCCCCGTGGAGGGAAGGAGCGCTTTGGCCAGGGGTCCCTTCTGATCATCTTCCAGGCTCTGTGGGGAAACCCAGATGAAGGAACTGCTTGGAGCACTGGTGTGGCAGATCTCCCGCTAGCAGGAAGGACTCTGGAGAGATCAGGGTTGGGCCAGCACCTCCCTGCAGCCATCCTGACCTGCTACCAAAGGTGATGGGTTCGGAGGTGGTAGGACTGTCCAGACAGGTCAGTGGTGGTTCAGGTGGAACTGTTGTGATGTTGCCCTCTTCGAGCACCCTGGAGTCTATGTGTGCTTCCCTGCACAGATCCCCTTGGCTTGCAATAAGGAAAACTCCTAACCTGCAGCCGTACCCAGGGGATTGTTCTTTTGCCTTCATAGCAAGGCTGTTCTGCAAACCTGTAGCATTTGACTGTTGCTTTGGCAGAAGCTGGAGCGAGGGGCTGCCAGTGCTCCTGGGAGGGATGAATGCCCGAAAGACTGCTTTGGCTAGAGGGAAGACCTTACTTTTGGCACAGGACTAGCACTGATACTGCCTTTGCTGGGTTCATGCAGAGATGGCCTCAACCTACAATGTTCCAACCTGTTTCTTTAGCTCCTTTAGTGACTTGGGATCTTCTGTTCAGCCCGGGGAGAAAGGAGCAAAACTGAGCCCTGCCTCTGATTCCGAGTGCTCTCACCGCGGGGCCGGGCAGTGGCCTTGGCAATGGTTTTGCTGGCAGCGAAGCCATCCGTGCCTCTTGGGTTTCGCTCTTCCCAGGCGGTTTGCGGGAGGGCTGTCCGAACTGTCGGGTTACAATTCTAGCTTGTAGCAGTTGCACCATTAAAAGCTGTCTTCAGAAGAGCCCTCAGACTCTACGGAAAGGTGTGGGACCGACTGAAAAGGAGGGGGGTGGGCAGTGCAGGCAGCCGTGGCTGGGGTCGGTGCTGTGTCCCATTGCCTTGGGTGCTGCCCCGTCACTTGTTCCTGCCCAGGGTGTCCCATCCCCGTCTTGAAGCGGTTCCTGGGGGTGGGGGGATGCGTGTGTTCTCGTTGCAGTCCCTCCGTGCTGCGCAGGAGGGTGCNGCCGGGGCTCCGGGCTCCCTCCGTGCCGCTTCCCGGGGGGGCAGGGACCGACCCACCGCTGGCATCTCCTCCGGTGGGACCGGGCCGGCTCCTGCCCCTGCCGTGGAGGGGACAGACACACACGACGACCCTGCTCCTGCCTCTCGGGGTTTGCTAGGAAGCGGTGAAGCGAGTGGCTCCTTTTGAAGTTCAGCCCCGTCAGGTCTAAGTCTCCCCTCTCTCTAATCTCAAAGTGCCACGCAGCTCAGATGAAAGGGAAAGGCGGCAGCTAACAACCTGCTCGCGAATTATTTACATCCCACCTGTCTGTGGCTGCGTACGTACGTACGTATAGCTGGGCCTGTCCCCATCCCCTGGCACGTTCCCAGCGGTGGTCCTGATGCTTTGGTTGTTTAGGCACCGTGTTTTGGAAGGCTGTAAAAATGCAAGTCTCTAACCGCAGAGAGGAGCTCAGCTCTGCCCCTGACACAGACACACAGCTCCGGCCGGGGTGGAGGAGCTGCTGCCGCAGAGCTGGGTTGTGCCCCAGGCCCTGGTGAGGAGCACAGAGCCCAGCTGAGACAATCCTGACCGAGTGCAGCCGGGGAGGGCTGGGGGGTGAAACCGCAGGGAACGGTGAGCGGGGCACCACCGCCAGGCATTTCTGTCTAACGGCATCCCTGGGTGATTAAAGGTCTGGTGGGTCTAGCAGAGCAGAGGGAAGGTGCTAAGAGCACCCCTCTCTGCGCGTGCAGCCCTGGGGGTGCTGCCTCCTGACCCTAGAGGGCTCCTAAAATGTCTCTTTGAACTGTAAAGATTGGAGGAGGATGGAGGAGACTTGGAAGGAAAGAAAGAGCCGTCTCCTCTTCTAGAACAAACCCCATGTCTCCTGGCACGGCAGATCTCCATTTCAGCCGCCTCTGCACAGCCGAGAGTCTCTAGCTATTAATGAAGTGTTTTCCTTTGTCCTTAAGGAACCTTTCCCACACACAGCACAGCCTGATGCTCCTCTGCTCTTACTTTCTCATTAGCCCTGAGCCCTGTTTATTGCAGCGAGTTGAGGCTCAGGGTTTGGTGCTGCTGTGCTGGCTTTGTTAAGCTGGAGCAAGGGGAGGAGGAATCTGCTCCCTTTGTCTGGCTGCAGCACAGCTGGGGGCTGATCCTTTGCTTTCTCCCTCCAGAAAGGCTGAAGAGAGTGACAGACAAAGCAGCGTCATGGGAATAAACCTGTTGTAGGACTTAATGAAGAGATGTCAGGGACCGGGGACAAGGCTGGGGGGAGACGGTCAGTAATCAAAGCTGGGGATGTGCCAAGCATTTAGAGAGGGAAAGAAAGAAGAGCTGTCTGAGCCTCGGCGTAGCAAGAAGCAGGTCTGGGTCAGCTGCCTTTGTAGTGAAACCCAAGGTCTCACCACCAAACGGGATCCCTGGTATGTCCCCAGCCAGTGGCAGGTCGCTCTGTGGTGCTGGGTGCTCCTGGCTGGGGGTGCTTTTCCCCATGGTGGTGCTATGTAGAGCCAAGTTTTTACAAGAGCTTGAAACCTAGATGTCATTTGGACTTTTCTAGGCGTAATTCCCACTCTGAGCAGCTCTCCCAGGAGTTAGCTTCTGTGTCTGTCCCGATTTTGGGGGCTAGGGGGAGTCCTGAGCAGCCATGAGCTCTCCCTGTGACCCCCAATGTGCCCTGCAGACACCTCCCCTTCTGTCTGCTGGCTTCTCCCCAAAATCTGCCAGGAAAGGCAGCTGCTGAGACTTCAGACACTTCCAGCACGCCTCCGCTGCACCGTGCTTCCAGATAACACCCACTCAGAGACCTCTGTACCCGAAGAATTGAAGCACTTTCCCTAGTAATAATGTTTGTTTTTTACCAGCAGATCATAAATGGCTTAGCAAACAGAGAGAGGTAACCAGGCAGCAGGAAGGTGAGAAGACTCGCGCTTATAATTACATAGTCAGTGGCAAAAGCTAGGATTAGTGGATGGATCTGATTTGTCTGCTTGTGGGAGCCCACCACCTTGGTACAGCCCCTCTGATGTGGCTTTTGGTGGCTGGAGTTCAGCCTGGTCCCTGATGGGGCCAAGGGACCTCCTGGGCTCTGCCAGTGCTCTGCTGCTGAAGGAACCTGGCTGTGGTTTCAAACTAATCTTCTTTAATTATTTCAAGAAAAGATTTCCAACTTTTAAGCACGCTTTTGAGCTGTTCTGCTGGGTGGCAGAGCAGCCCAAGGTGGGGCTGGAGGAGCTCTGCTAATTAATCATAAAATTAGAGATTGAACCAGATTGCTGCAGAGGCCAGGGAAATTCAACCCACGGTTCAAATCACAGAGTATGTGACAGCTTCTTGCCCTGTGGAGGCTGAGATGTCCACGTATGCAATGCGAATGATGACACTCAATGGAAGTGATGTTATTACTGGGAGGTGTGCATGCATCCCATCCACAGCGCTTGCATCGCACCCCAAAAATGGCTCGGTCAGCGCCATTCCTGACCGCCCTTCTGGGCTCCCCTGCTATTGCTGGACTTCTCTGGGGGCTCAGCCATGGATCTCCTCCGGACCAAGGGCATCTCTCTCGTGGGGATGATGGGTGCTCAGCAATCACCAGCGAGCTGTTAGGCATCACCAGGTTATTTAAAGTTGCTCCTAAGCTCATCAAAGACTGGAAGGGAATACTGTGGGACTCCAGCAACAGCCAACTTCTTGCCAGCCACCCAGCCTCTGAGAACCAGCAGCCCTTCCCTGGCCCCTCTCGGCTCATGGGAAATACCTGCTGGTGGGTTGAGATTCCCTCCAGGAGCAGGGGAAATCCTCCAAGCTTTCCCATTACCTCTACAAGCTTGATGGTGGCATTCACTAGTTCCAGCATGCTGGCAGACATGAGCTGGAGGATTAAGTCTCTCCACTGATGGTTCTCACAACTGCACCTTGAATCCTGCCCTTCTCTGTGTTGTTTCTACTGCTGTGGGAAATAGGAGGCTGGAGGAGATAATCTGCTTTTGTCTGAAACAAAAGGGCTGTGCCTGCCCTCCAGGTGATGGAGACCTGACGGTGAGCCAAGGCTGGGGAGCAGGGAGGTGGATCGGACGCACCCTGACTGTGTGTGTAGGGTTGTTTGTTTTTTAAGCAGCGCTGTGCTTGTTCTGGCTGAGCGGTGCTGGACGGGCTCCCGTTCTCCCAGTGCTCTGAACGGCAGATGGCATCCATGGGCTGAGCCCAGGCTGGACCAGCACCTCCCAGCAGCCATCCTGCTGCAGCCGGGGACCTGCCCTGCTCAGGCGGTCATGGACCATGCTGGTGGGCTGGCAGGCTGGCTCCAAAATCCCATTTTGGGTTGTGCAGGGATCCTGGCTAAAAGCATAAGGATTCAGCAAATAACTTGATGTGAAGAAGATGATGTGCATCTCCCCCAGCATTTCATTCCCATGAACAGGCATCGCCTCTGAGTCCAAACACCTTGCAGTAGCTATGACAGAGCTGAATTCTTCTCTCAGGTCCTGCAAGCAGAGAGTCTTTAATGCTGCTACACAGTGTCAGTCAAGGAAACGTCTATGCGGTTGAATCCTGCTCTTGCTCACGCTGCTGCAGCTCCCTGAGCTCTGCAGTGAATCTCTACAGATAGCTAGCTGCAGAGTTTCTTTCCCCAGATGCATGTTGCCCCTGCATTTCAGCAGATGATGCTGAGTGCTTCCATCTCTGAAACTGATACTTGATGGAGCTTGTTGTGCCTGGAGGGACAAGGTAAAGCCTCAGCTGGCAGGTCGAGCCCGATGATCAAACCAGCTCTGTGGAATGAGATCTTTGCTGGGAATTGCCGGCAGTGGTGGGTGAGCTTTGCTGGCTGCGTGGGGCGGACGGCCGCTTCTTGAGGCGAGGAGTGGTGACAAACCCCTCACTTCTCCAGAACGGTTTGGCTGTTCGGCCTCGAGCGTGGCACAGAGACACCCCGTGCTGTGAGAAGGGGGGAAGAGCGTGTCTGCGTACGTACAGATGCAAAAGTCACGTGAGTTAGTGCAGACGGACATAAACTCGATGCGTGCAGGCACTCTGCACTGCCAGTGCACGTATAGGTAAGCAGGTGTGTCTGTGGGACGTGTGCGTGAGCACACAGGGCAGCGTGTGCATCCCCAGTGTAAAGGCTGCGGCTGCGCTGCGCTCCTGGGGGACACAAGCCAACGACATCACCGCGGCGGTGAGCAGGTCGGGGAGCCGGCGGCTTGCAGGCTCACCCCACGGGCTGCGCCCACGGCTGGGTTTGTCCTGGGTTGTCAGAGCACATACCTGCCAGCCACTGGCATCTCCACAAGCGCTGCTGGCCCAGCCCCAGCTGGGACACACAGAGCTGCTTCAAGAGATTTCAGGGAGGCACTTGCATGAATTCACACGCTGCCCCGACTCAGTGGGTGGCAGACACGCAGCAGGTCCTGTTGCACCATCGTGGGTTGTGGTGTTCCTCTCTGCTCCGTCCCAGAGGAGCTGGGGTCGATCCTGCTCGCAGAGAAGAGAGGTTGTGGCCTCAGCTGGCTGGTGCTGCCCTGGTTTGTTGGGCAGGGTTGTTTCCCAAGGCCAACCAAAACCAAACCGTGGTGGTTGTTCTTCAGGGACGGGGAATTCAGTCACGACCTGTTGATGTCAAAGCACGTTTGCTGAACCTAGTTTTTACATTGCTGTAACCACAGTGGATAGTGGTGCAAAGGGAATCTTTTAGAAATAAAGTGAACAAATATAAAATAACTGGGTTTCAACCCAGCTTCCTTTCCAAAAAGATGTAATAAATTTGACCTGCCTTGGAGAATTGCGGTCAGCAATGTTGAGAATGGATTGGAAATTGTACAGTATTTTTTTTTTTTTTTAAACATATATGTATTAGCTCGGAAACTTGCATTGAACCAGGGTCACATTTCAGTACACCGAGTCCTTTGAATGGAGCATTGTGGCATTCCTTCTCACTGATCTTCAGTAGATCTGTCAGCCAGTTCCTCCTGTCTCTGGGGAGTTGCAGAAAGCTCCGGGCTGGTCCTTCTGCCCCAGCCAGCCCCCAGCTTTCACAAGAGCCCTGTGCCCACCAACCCTCTCGGCCGTCACAGCCTGTTCTCTGTGCTCCTTTATCTGAAACCCAGCTGAGCTCTTGTAGTTTTCCAGCTACCTAATGGGGCTCAACAAATCCCGGAGCTGGCTGCGGCCGTGTCCTCGCCTGAACTCCCGACACTTGAAGTGGTGTTTGCTGAAAGCCGGGCTTTTCAGTACCAGCGTCGATGGCTGCTCCGACACAGCAGCGCCGAGCGATTCTGTTGCTGATGGCTGCGCTGGTCTTCCTGCCAAAAAGCATCACTTCTCATTGTCCCCAAGCAGACTTTGTCTGCATAAACAGGAAACTTCCTTACAACAACCTCTAGCAGATCTTGTCGTGGAGCAGAAATTACGCCTGTACCTTGCCACAGGCCCGTAACACACAGAGCAACACCAGGTTCTGCTCGTCCTGAACATCAGGAGAAGATGCTCTTTGGGGTCAGCGCTGCCTTTTGGCCATCAGTTGGCCAACTCTTCCCAAAACCAGACCCAGCATAGTTTTGTGTGAACGCTGTTGTCCAGCTTCAGCGATGAACTTCTCTTTGGATAGCTGGGAGCAGAGCTCCTCCGTGCTGCCAGAGCTGCAGCGGCACTGGGAAACACTGGGAGCCCTCTGTCACTGTTGTCCCCGTGTGCCGTGGCCGTGTGTGCTGCCCTGGCCCCATTAGGTCCCCAACCCTGCGGGGACACCAGCCACCGCGTCGCAGTTGAGCCAGCGCCAGCCGCTCTGGCTGCCAGCAGACAAACCCACTCCATCGGCATCCGCCGGCGCTGTAACGGATATCGAGTCACTACCCTGAAATACCAACGCTTCCTGCTCTGAAAAGAAAAGCTCCAGCTTTTTTTTTGGGGGGGTGGAGGGAGTTTGCTGATTTTTTTTATAAATGCCTCAGCATTTCTGCAGTCCCACGTGCTGCTGCAGGCTGTAACCTTCCCCGCCGGGAGCTTCCAGTGCCTGGGAGCGTAGTGCAGGGCACCCTGGGTTGTTTGATTTGCACAGTCTCTTTGATCTGTGGTCTGGGACCCCTGGATAAAATGGTATAATAGAAGAATAATATATATAAAGATATATTTTATTTATTATATATGTAATTTTTTCTGTCCTTGGTGTAGGTAGCTTCACATTAACTGCGTGTTAGAGTAAGCCATTGGTACGTATGCGAGAGGAGAGCAAAGCCCAGAGAATTGCTCCAAACTCACCAGTGTAGGAGAATATTTTGTACGGGTCCCTGCTCAGCCCTTGCCCGCACTCGTCTGGGGTTTGCTGCATTAAGTGGGGGCTTCAGCCATAGGGGTTAACGTATGTTGTAGTGGTTGAAGTACAGGGCTTGCGTTGGATAGGGGTTGCCTTTTTGGCTTTTATTCAACAAACATTTGAAGTATAATTCAGATGACTGCATATCTCTCTTACCTATCTATAACAATTTCTAAGGTAAATGCCATATAACAACGAAGATCAAGTCATCACTTGATAACATGATGATTAAAAACCCAAATAAGTTCCTGTTTTGAAGCAGCTGGTTCCTGGCCTCATCACAGTTTGACCTGAACAGCTCATAACTCTCATGCTCAAAGGAGGGGTGTGTCATGGACCCGGGGTACCTCACTCCGTACCAGCGGCCAGGAGACGAGGTCCCGGGGCCTTCTGTGGCTGCGGAGTGAGCAGGATCCCAACCCGGGAGCCTGTCCTTCCCCTCATGCTGCGCACAAACTGGGTCACTCCTAATTACAGTTCTGCTTTGCTCTTTTTCTCTTGGCGTGCTTCACCGCTCACGTTTCTACATGCGGAGCTGCTCAAAGAGCGAAGCTTTTTGCTACTCTGTCCAGCTGAATGAGGCAGTTTTTCTCCTTTCTCTGGTCACGATCCATCCTTGGCTGTGGCACATCCCTTATCTCTGCAGCTCCTTGCAGCAGGGAGCTCCCTTCTCTCCCTGCCCTGCCTCTGCTTACGCTGGCAGCGATAAGGAGAGATGGCAGGATCTGGGTTCATGAGCATCACGGTGCAAATGTTATCAGGCTAATGGGGTTTTGCAAAATGATCCTGACTAGTCTGGGCACAAAAACTGCCCACCGAGTAGTTACCAAGCTGGAAAAAATGAGCTGGGTTTTACTCAGAGCAGACGTATGTCCTGAGCGGATGGACAGACGGATGGATGGATGGATGGATGGATGGACGGACAGACGGTGGCTGCAGGCTGGTGTAATCCACAGCTGCGGTGGAAGTGGGGTGTAGAGGTGGCCTCTGCTGTAATCATTAGACGTGATAGGCCATAAATTACTTTTCAAAAGGCGCCCATTGGTGCTAATGTGTTTCCCTTCTTCTGCTGATGGATGGGGCACCCAATTGGGAGGATCAGAGCAAAACCAGTTTCCGTAGTGTTTTCAGAGGAGAAATGGGTTTCACACCTGCCTGAGCACTACCCAGCTGCAGATGAGGAATGCTGCCAGCTTGGAAGACAACTAACGAGAGGTGATCATCAAACTTTTTGTCATCTTCGGCCTTTTAATGCCTAGCAGAGTTCTCCCTTTCCCTCTTGGAGGGCTCACTGCTGTAAACATCTCTTCTGGGGAAAGTTTATTTCTTTACCAGTCCGCAAGCAGAGGTGAACAGAGCCCGTTGCCACTGAGACCGATGGCAGAGCTGTAGGTTTTGACCATAGCGTGAATGTTTTTAGCACTGAGGTAATGCTGTAGCATTTATTTTAAAATAAGAAATAAATAAAGACAAAGTTAGGAGCCCGTAATTAAATAGAGCTTCCGTTATAACAAAGCATCAAGTTGATTAGACTAGGTTTGAGCAGGTTTACCTGACGGAGCCAAATTCCTTGTTGCCTTTCATGCTGGTTTTAGCAGACGTGCACTGGGGACTGTGGTACAAAGGGGTGCCGCTGGAGAAACCCTGTTTGGGATTTCTGAGGCTGCAGCTGGGGGAGACGGGGAATTTTAGTGGATTTCCCCACTGCCGAGAAAATAGTAGCAATACTGTTACAATGGAGGATCCTTATCAGTGGATTCCAGTAGACTTAGATCTTCGTCCCTTGACATTTCCATTAAAATAGGCTTCCTGAGCCAGTCTAGAACAAAAGCATACCTAAGTCTAGTATCAGTGACAACACAGAAAATTGCAGAAAAGAATTTATCTGCTAGAAACAGAAAGAGCAGCTACCCAAGGCTCCACTTCCTTTCATCACGGGGAAAGCCTCTGGAAAGCATCCTTATAAATCAAGGGGAATATTAAACACGTGCTTAAAGTTAAATGCATGCTCAAGTGCTTTCTTGGACCGGAGGGCTAAACCACGAGCGATTCCCACAGCTATCGATAGCATTACTCTGCAGGCTTGCAGTGTCCGGGAGACACAGACACTTTCATCTTAGTCAAGTGAAATTGTTTTGTTATTGCAATAAGGTAGGTCTGTACCTTCCCCCTTCAACTCTTCTGCAATCCCTGGGCTGTGCCTGAACAGGATCCTATCTGTTTACTTTGACACTGAAATTACAGCAGTTTAGTTAATCTCATCTACTCCTTATCTTCCCTATGGGCCCTGCTGTCCACTTGCAGATTGAAATGCAGCTCCTGTTACTGCACAGTAAATAATTCATTATTGCAACTCTGCTTCAGCACAGTATCTTCTTCAGACATACTGGTGGGAGATGGCTACTTTTAAAATGGAGAGAGAGATTTGCCCACAGGTTACAGCGTGTTCAGTTTGGGATGGGGTCTGAGCATGGAAAGGATGCAGGACCAGTCTCAAGCTGCAAGAAGTTGTTCATCCCTGACATCTTGTGAGGAAATGAAGTTGCCAGGTGGCCACTGGCAAGACAAATCAGGGACTCTGGCAGTACAAGATACCCGTGTGCTAACTGCATCAAAATGGTCTCTAACCTGCAGTCCTTTGTGCTCCAAGGACTTTAATGGCTTTACACTAAAAGAGGGTAGATTTAGATTAGATACAAGGAAGAAATTCTTCCCTGTGAGGGTGCTGAGGCCCTGGCACAGGTTGCCCGGAGCAGCTGTGGATGCCCCATCCCTGGCAGTGTTCAAGGCCAGGTTGGATGGGGCTTTGGGCAACCTGGGCTAGTGCAGGGTGTCCCTGGCCATGGCAGGGAGTGGAACCGGGTGGGCTTTGAGGTCCCTTCCAACCCAAACCAGTCTGGGGTTCTATGATGTGCTGAGAGCGGGTGCTGGGCCATTGCACAGCTCCATCCTATGCCACTTCTGTGCTCGGGGACACAAAGCCTGCAGAGAGGGGCTGGTGGTGGATTAGATCATCCCTCACAGATGCTCACAAGCCCCTGCCTCACCCTGCCCTGAGCTGCTGGAAGTGGTGGGAAAATCCAGGTCTGAGTGCGAGGATGAGTAATGCTGCAGCTATCTCTTTCTTCAATCAGTATGGTGTGTCCTCACACATGCCAGAGCTGGGCAAGAGCTTTTGTTTTGGCTGCTTTGGGAAATAATTGCATTCTTTTAATATCTCAAAACAAAGATTTACCACAGGGGCAAAAGGACCACACGGGAAGGTGCTGCAGAGTTAACCAGTAATGTCGGTGAAAAGGCTTTGCATGGAGGTGCCTGAGCGCCCTGCAGACGGTTTTTCCCCTGGCTCTGGTCACGGAGCATGCTGCTCCCTCCCAGGCCCCCGTGTGCAGGAGGGCAAGGCATCGTCCTGCAGCGAGCGTGGACGGGCTGCACTTCCCCAGGCCTCTCCTCTCTCTGATTTTGCCCTCAATAGGTATTTTTTTCTGAGGGAGTCCTGGGTGCATTGGGGCTCCTTGCAGCAAACCACGGCTGTGCGTGTGTGTGCCTTGGCCAGCGGTATGTCTGCCTCCCTCTGTCCCCACATCTGTCCTGCTGTGACACCCGGGCGCTTTGTTCCGCATCCTCCCAGTGCTCCGGTCCATCCTCTCACCCTTTGGGTGCCAGTCTCTCCCTGCATCACCTGCTGGAAAGTCCTTAACTGTGCAGGACACCCCTTTACACCCCCTGCGGGCCCCCCCCTTTTTACCCTGCCTCTCTCCCTTGTCCCTGCATTGCCTCAGCCCCCC
>VXBL01006313.1:295342-309959 GCA_013400195.1 Aramus guarauna | reverse complement strand
CGGGATCCAGTTTCCCCCCAGACTTCCCTGACATCATCGTGGGTTTATTTGCAAAGCTGAGCCCGAACAAACAAGCTGGGTTTATTGCTCTCCCTACGGTTGGGTTTTACAGCCCTGGCACGCCGCGGCGAGTTGCCGTGATCGTTACTGCCCGACGGAGAACCCCCAACGCGGGGTGGGGGGACCCCGCCTCCCCATTTGATGTATTTTTGGGAGCAAGGCTGAGGGAGGCGGAGCGGCGGCGATGGGGGAGCGGGACCACCCGCAGCCGCTCCAGGCAGCCGTGGAACTTCCCTGGGCTCGCCATCCTCCGAGGCTCCCAAGGCTGCCCCGGCATCGCCCACCGGATTTGGCTGGGGAACGTTCCGGGCAGCCCCTCCCATCACCACTCGTCTGCTTCATCACCCTCATCATCACCTTCCTCCCCACCCACTGGAGCTCGGCCTGCTCGCGGTTCCACCTCCCCTGGGACCACCGTGGTCTCCCGAGAGACTTTTTTTTTTTGGGGGGGGGTGTCTCAGCACCCTGGGCTGGGGTTCTCGCCGCTTGGCAGCGGGGCCGGCGCTCCCCGGCTCGTCCTCCGCCGCAGACGGTGCTGGGGCTCCTCTGCCCGTACCCGCCTCGGCAGCAGCCTGGCAGGATGTGCCCTCGCACGTCCCACGGCCGCCCCGCGCCCCGGGTACGCTCCCGCTCGCCCGCTGCCAGCACCGGGGCCTTGAGGAGCTTTGCGGAAGTTTTAGGGCTTTTAGGAGCTTTTTGGGCTTTTAGGAGCTTTTCGGGGTTTTAGGAACTTTAAGGGCTTTGAGGACTTGAGGAGCTTTTAGGGTTTTTAGGAACTTTCAGGCCTTTTAGGAGCTTTGAGGATTTGAGGAGCTTTTAGGGTTTTTAGGAACTTTCAGGGCTTTTAGGGTTTTGAGGAGCTTTTAGGGTTTTGAGGAACTTTGAGGGGTTTTAGGAACTTTTACAGCTTTGAGGACCTGTTAGGGCTTTGAGGAACTTTTGAGGGCTTTGAGGAACTCCCCAGCTTAGCGATAAACCCTTATCAGGCCGAGTGAACGCCGCTGGCCTGAGCCCAAGGGCAAACGTCCCTCGCGAGGGACAACACAAGGATTTCCTCCCTCTCGCGCTCAGCCAGCGCCTTTTGAAGACAGCAGCACGGCCTGCCGACTCACGGATGATCCCGACAACATCAACAAGTGCAGACATCCACCTAAAAATAACTCCTGATAACGTCGAGTGCGGACAAAAGGCTCTTTGTTCCATAAACAGCAGCAAAAAGATGGCCTAAAATGTCCTTTCCTCACTGGGACGCGGGGGTCCGCACCTGATACTCCGCTCCGGGAGGGCCCGATCCTGCGGGAGCCGCCCCTGGGTTTAGCAGCGTTATTCCCGGGAGGAGGATTTATGGCCTTTTCCCGAAGGAGCTGGTTGGGATGACCCGCAGCGGGAGGCTTGGCTCACTGCGATACTCCCGCGGCTCCGGCTGCCGTCACCCTTCGTTTTGGGGCTGGCCCCGCTCCCCGCGGCGTGGGGATGGTTGGGCTTCAAAGGCGGCCATGTTAGCCACGGTCTGGCCGCGTGAGGCCGCGTGAACCGCTTCCTGTGCGAGCCACTTCCCGTGGGAGCCCGTTCCCGTGGGAGCCGGGGAAATTCAGGGCTTGGAGCTGGAAATCAAACCAAGCTGGGGGGGCCACGCGAGCGTGTAGGATGTCCCCCACCCCGGGGGGTCCCACCGCAGCCATGGCACCTCCGGTGCCGCGGCCGCCTTTTAACTCCCTGCCGTCCGTCACCTTCCCTGCCGGAGCGGGAGGTTGTTTCCACCCTTCCCCCAGCAGAAAGCAAAGTCTCATTCAAGCCATTGAAAATATCTGTAAGAGCAACTATTTACCCAGGGCACTTCCCGGAGCCCTCCCCGTCCGCCCTCCTCCCTCCGGCTCCTGGCAGCCCGGTTTTCTCCCGCCTGGCTGCTTTTCAGGGCACACAAAGGGCTGGCACGGCTGGCTGGATGCAACCACCGCTTGGCAGCGGCCTCGTCCGCTCCTGCAGCGCCCACGGCTGCCACGACACTTCCAGCCTCAGTTCCCGCCAGGGCGAGGGGCAGGGTGCCCGTCCCTGGCCTTGGCACGGGCGGTGGGAGCCCCGTGCCCTGGCCGGGGGGTCGCGTCCGGGCTCTGCACCCCACATCCCAGCCCATCTCCTCCAGGGATGTGCCATTGGGGACCCCAGCTCCCTCCAGTTCGGGGCCTGGGCTCCTTGCCCTGCTTCTCGCCTCCCTCGTTTCCTGCGGGGAGCGGGACAAGGTTCGCAGGGACACTCCGTCCCGGCTGCTTTCCCATTAATTGTTATTTTTTAATCCCGTTCGCAGCCAGGCGTGCAGCCTGCCAGCCGCCCAGCTCCCTGCCGCCGCTGGCTGCCCGCCAGCCCGGAGCTGAAGGTCGCTGGGATGGGGCGTCCCGGGGGTCCCGGCTGTCCCCGGCCCTGGTCCCCCAGCCCAGCCCGGTCCTGGTCCCGGTCCCGGTCCCGGTCCTGGTCCCGGTCCTGGTCCCGGTCCCGGTCCCGGCCGGGGGTGAAGCAGCCCGGTGCTCCCAGGCAGAGCCGGGCCGGGCCGTGCTGGCCAGAGCCGGGCAGGTGCCGTGACCGGGGGCGGGTTGGTGGCCCCGCGGCCCCCGCAGCGATCCCGGCGGGTCTCGCAGAGGTCGGTGCGGCGCGACCGGTGCCAGTCCCGCCCCGCTGAGTCACCGCCTGCCCGGGGGGACGGCACGGGGCGGGGCGGGGGCTCCCGCTGCGGCNGGGGCCGGGCGGGGGAGGGCGGAGGAGCTGGGGGTCCGGTGTCTGGTTTCGGGTCCCAAAGGCCGCGGTGAGGGGCGCTGCCTGGCGCGCCCTTACTGGGAGTACTGGGAGCCGCCCCGCGGGGTCCTCGGTGCGGGGGCAGGAGCTGCCCATGGGGTGCGGGGGCGAGCGGTGCCCCCGGGCAGGGACCGCCACAGCCCCGGGCATCCGTCACTGCCCGGGGCCAGCCCAGCGCCCCCGGGGCTCGGCGTGGCTGGGACTGGTGGCACTGGGCAGCACCCCGGGGGGCTCCGTTGTCTGCCTGGAGCTAAGGGGTGCTCCACGGCAGGCTTTGGGATGCACCCCTCTCCCGGAGGTACGGGCACGTTTTTTGCGTCCCTGCGCCTGGGCGGCGGGTGCGACGCCTGTGTCTGGGCAGTGCCGGGGGTCTCTGCTGGGGGCCAAGGCCTCCATCCCCGCTCCGGGGGGCTCGCCCTGGCCGGCCCCGCAACCCCTCGCCTCTGCTGGGGAGCCAGGCTGAATTCCCAGGCCGCAGAGCCCCAAAACCCCCGGAGCCGTCGCGGACCAGCTGCTCCCGGCTGCTGCCAGCGGCACAGCTGAGCCCCACCATGTCCCCGTCACCGCGCCGGGCCCTGCGTGCGGTCACCGCTTCCCATCCCGGGGGACCCACCAGCGCGCCCCATTCCTCCTCCTCCTCCTCCTCCCTGCTGGCGGAGGGTGCAGCTTCCCCGTGGGACTGCCGGCGTGTCTCGACAGGGTGATCTCCCTCCCCTAAAATGCCTCTTGCGGGGATTCCTCCTGCAACATCTCAGCTTGCTGCTGCCCGTCCCGGCACGCCGCTGCGGGATGCGGGGACGCTCCGGGTGCTCCCTGCCCGCGCGCCGCCTGAACCGCCCCTGCGGAGGGACCAGCGAAACCCAGCGAGGCCAGCTGGAGAATTGAAATGAAGTCTCCTGGAATAACCTCCTGGCAGCGAGTCCGAGTGGCTGTTGAGGAGGGAAGGCAGCCAAAGCTCGTTTCACGGTCTGGGGGCTGCCGTGACCCCCCCTCCAAGCTCCAGCACCAGTGGGGAGCCAGGAGTGTTTCAGAGATCGGGGTGTTGGGGGCGGGGGGGGGGGCAAGCAAATCCTTTGAGCCCAGGCCCGCAGCCGCAGCGGGTTTTGCCGTGCCCCTTGCTGGGTTTGCAGCTCCCACGTGAATTAAGCCAAGGCCTAAAAACGCTGCATACTTGGTTGCAGTCCAGCTCTTAATCCTGCAGCCCGGGGGCTGCTATTCACGGAGCAACAGGTTTGCAAGCAACTGCGCGCTGCCGGGACGGGGACCTCCGGCGCTGGCCATCCCCGCACCTTGCGGTGGCACCCATGGGTGTCGGAGGGACGCAGTGCTGCGGGTTTGCAGGCAGCGGGCCGGACGGCTCCCAGCGTGCCAGCACCCGTGCGATACCAGCCGGGCAACAGCCTGCTGGCGCCTGTTTTTTGGGAGAGCTCCAACCTGCCAACTCCTTTCCCATCAGCTTGCCAACAGCTGGGATCTGGGGGGGACCCGGCAGGGATCTGGGGGGGACCCGTGGCCGCTTACCTGGCTCCTTGGGTGCCACAGCCTTTGCTCCGGCTGTGCTTGGCATTTCTGCAGCTGGAAAAGCCCGCCGGGACCGGGTTCACCCTCATCAGGCTCCAGGTTGGCTGGTTCCCGTGCCAAATGCCTGGGAGCCTGATTCGGGGTGGTCCTGGGCTGCTCTGCACTGCCCCGTACCTCCCTTCCCCAGCACCCATGGCACGGGCAGGAGATGGGGACCCTGCTCGTGTGGAGGGGGGGACAAGACCTGGGAGGGGACGGGGGGTTTCGGGAGCCGTCTAAAACCCGGGGGGGTGGTTGGGGGGAGGGAAGGTACAAGCCGACCCGCAGGAGGAGGCCGAGGGGTTTCTCCCGAAAAAGGCTGAGCGGCGGGAGCGTGCCGTAAGGACGGCTGTCCGTACTTGCCGAGGCCGGTGAGGTGGTGCGGGATGCCGGGGGAGGACAACCCGCCCCACTTCCTTCCCGTTTTCACGGCACCCTGCGCTCACCGCGGGCGTACCTGGCCCGTCGCAGACCGAAGCCGCGCGTGCCGCCCAGCCGGGAGCCGCGCTGCCCAGCGCTGCGGGAAAAGCTGGTCTCGTTCGCTGCGATCTTTCTGGCTGTGGCGGTTTTCCGCGCGTGCGAATTTTTGTTTAAATTTTGAAGGTTACAACCCAGCTTTTAAGCAAAACCTCCATCTCCAGAGCCTCAGACACCGGCGGTCTGCCTGTGCCAGCCCCCCCCTCGGCTCTCCCCGCGCCTGCTCGGGAAGGGCAGGGTGCCAGCGGCTGGCGAAGGATGGATCTGGCGGAGAGCTGTGCCGCTCCCGTGGGAATCTTGATCGGGTTTTGGTTTTGTCCTGTTGGCAAAACCCAGCCGGTGGGTGTTGGGTGTTGGGTGCAACCCCACAGCCCGGGAAAAGCCGATCTGGTGGCACCGGCTTGGCACAGCCCGGCTGCCGGCACGGCGCAGCTGCCGCTCGGCTCCTCGGGCGTTAACAACCGCGCCGGGTCGGACCCTGCCGCCCACCGGTGACGGGAAAGGCTCGCATGCCGATGCCGTGAATAACGCGCGGGCCGGCCCCTGCGCGCGATGGGCCGCTGCCCAGGGACAAGGGCACTTTGTGAAGCACCGGGGCGACGGACGCGGCGGGGGCACCGGGTGACCCACGGAGGATCCCCACTGGGGTACGCGGCCCCTCGGGCAGCTTCAGCCCCAGGGCGCGTCCTCGGCGGTGCCTACGATGGCGGCTGCTGGGGCGAAGCTGTGCTGCATCGCGGGGAGCCCGTCCTGGTTTGCCTCTGCGTGCCTCAGTTTCCCCATCCGGTTTCCCAGTCCTCGCCCTGGGTAACAGGCTGTGGGTGACGAGCCGCGGGCTTGGTGGCATCTCGAGGAACAGAGCGTCGGTGTATTTTTCCTAACGGACCTGGAAGGAAGAGAGATAAAAGCTCCTGGATCTCCCTGTTTCCAGTGTTTGTTTGAGCCCTCAGAGAATCTTCCCTTCTCCTCGGGAAAAACGTCACGTCCACGAGTCACGTGCCACCTCCAAAAGCTTAAATACCTGCTGCCAAGTCACCCAGAGAGCAGTGAGGTGGTACTAAACACCAGGCCCTTTGTTTTGTGGGTTGGTTTTTTTTTTTTTTTGGTTTGGTTCGGTTTTTTTCCCCATTTGCTTCCTGGTTCAGAGACCACAACGTTATTCCTCGGCTTTTCTTTCTGAGACCAGCGTGTTCTTTTAATGGCGATGGGAAGATACAATGTGATGCCCGGGGCTGAGCCGCCCTCCATGCCGTGGTCCAGACGATGTAGCCCTGGCCTCTTTTTACATGATCTGCCTGATTTTGGGGCCAAATCAAGCGTTTTTCTCTGCGTTACTGTTCTTGGAGGAGCTCAGCCCCCAGGCTGGGGCTGAGGCAGTGGGTAAAGCCGTCCTGCCCCGGGGATGATGAAGAGGACGTAGGGTTCTTGCCACAGGAGGTCTCTGCTCGGTCACCACCGTAGCACAGGGCTTTTGAAGATGGGTGACGCCGGGGAGATGCCCTGCTGGCAGCGGGACGCGCGGCGTCGCCACGGGTACCCAGGGACGGTGATGCCGTGCGTCTCCGCTGCCGCTCAGGGATCGGAAGATGATGGGGCGGGATCCAGCCCTGGCGCGGGCTCGGCACATCCGGCTCCCTCCGGTGCTGCTTATCACCGGCACGGATGGGAACCATGTTTTCCCGCTGCGAAACCATTTTCAGGGGATTTTCTCTCGCTATTGTTCGGCTCAGGAAACAGCAATCGGCGTCGGGGCGAGCGGGACCATATAGGGCTTGGAGGGGAAATACCAGCTCCCCCACCCACATCCCCGCAGGGATTTCTGGTCCCGGCTGAGTAACGGCTGAAAGGGGCTGATCCTGTCCTCCGACCACCCCAGTGCGATCCCAGTGGAGCCGGTGCAGTGGGATGGGCTGAAGCCTTGTTGGGATTCAGCATTCCCCATCTGGAAGGGATGCCTTCCCGGCACGCTGGCTCTGTGCCGTCACGCCACAGTTGGCGTTTGGGTGCCGCTCCGTTGCTTTTGAGCGATCCAGGTATTTCCCAACACCCCCGGCCTTTTGCCACCCCGGAGCCGTGCTTTTCGGATTCACGTCCGTGATTCCCAAGCGTGCGGCAAGGCACCGGCATACCAGCTCCGGCCACATCCAGCTACCGCTGCCGCGTCGTGCCTGTGCCGTACCCTCCCAGCCCACACCGGGGAACCTCGTTAGCACCACACTCGATTACACCCATTGCAGCAGGTTAATTAACAACCCGAAGCCCCCGTCTTCCGGTGATAAATTGCTGCAAGAAGCAGATGGAGAGGGACGGCCAGCGGGCTGCACCCGTGGTGATGCAACGGCACAGGATGTGCTGGCCGGAGAATCCTCCGGGAGAAAGCCGTGCCGGTGGGAGAAACCTGCCAACAGGGACGCTGAGCTTTCCGGCACGCGGTTCTCCCCGGCATCCCCACCTGATGGCCCTTGGGTGCTTGGGAGAGCTCACCAGCCTTTGCAAGGTGATGCTGGTGGGTGCCCTGGCCCCCGTTTGCAGCACACGAAACAGGATTGGGCCACTTGGTGGGTTTCGAGGGGGGGACGCTTTGAGGGCGGCACGGGAGCGGGATGCAGCGGTGCCAAACCGGGTGCCGGCTTGGCTTTGGGTATCGGCAAGTGTTCAGCCGTCCCGCCCCGGGGGGTGCTCCTGGATGGGGACCCGCCGGCCTCGACACATCGCTGGGGCGAGAGCGGGGCGAGGAGGAGGAGGAGGAGGAGAGGCTTGAAGCAGCGCCAGAGATGCAGTTTGTGGCATGGGGAGGGCAGAAAGCGCGACCAGAGGGGCTGCGAGTGCGGAGATTGTGGCCGGGGGGAGCACAGGGGTGTGGTAGCACCCAAGGGTGGTGAGCGCCGGCCTGGGTGCGGGTCACAGCAGCCCCCGGCTGCGCAGAAAGGCAAAGCGAAGGGCGGCCGAGCGGAACGCGGGGTGAAGGGATGGGGAAAGGGGGTGTCGGAGGACGTTGCCCAGCTGGTCGTGGGGGGCAGAAGGGGTTTTGGCAGCTGCGGTTGCTGCGTCAGCACCGCCGGGGTGAACCTGGCAGAGCCCGTTTCTGCTGGGCTGAAATGGCAGAGTGTTTTGCAAATATGCTGAGCTCCCCGCTAGTCTGCAGGAGCTGAAAGCACCCAAGAAAATAATTTTAGGGCAGGCAAATTAGGAAACCACCGTTTCCTGCTGTTCCTAATGCTTGAGATAAGAAGCAAGACCTGAATCGAGGTGTGAAGCAGGAAGAGGGAACCAGTCCTGCGCTGAACCGTTGGCAGTTGACACCTGTGCCGGAGCGGTGGGGCACCCTCTGCGTGCCGAGAATCCGGGGACCCGGCTGCCGGCCTCCCGCTCCTTCCGGCCGGAGGGATGCTCGGTGCTCGTGGCTGCTCCTGGGGGCAGAGGCACCGGGGAGATGGCCGCGACATGGGCTGGTGTCCCACCAGCGCAGCCTTCGCTCTCCATCCCCTGACCCCGTAGTGTGGGTGATACCCCTGCCCCCCAAATACTCACGTGGCCCCTTTCCTTTGTGCCCTTCCAGGCTCTGCTTTCTCCTCAGGGGCCAAGCCAAAGCAGAGAGCTGCCTGGGATGAAGGTCCTTCTCCTGCTCCTTCTTTCCCCCCTCCAAGGTAGGCCGCCCCAACCGCGTCCTGCCCCCGGTGACTGGGCCAGGTTTGGGCTGCTGGAAGTAATTGGCAGCCCCCAAAAATTGGCTGGGTGGCACCAAGGGGTGTTTGCAGCCGTGGCTTCCGCAGACACAAAACGTCTCATGGCTGATGTGCCTCTGGCGGGGTCTCCAGGGCAGGATGTGTCCTCTCCAGAGAAAGGAGATGCTCTCCATCTGTCCCTTCTGGGGACGCAGAGCTCCTCCGTCAGTCTCTGCCGACGCAGGTGGTGGCATCTGGGAGAGGGTGGCACCAAGAGGTGGGAAGTCCTGCCGCCCGGGAGCCTTGGCTCCCCAGCAAACCCTCCCAGCGCGGCCACGGGGATGTTGGGGAGGTGGCCAAGGTCGTGCAGCCCATCCAGGACGGGGTCGAGTTTGTCTGGGGCAGGGCGCGCAGCGTGCCATGTGCGACGGCTGCCGTGGGGGCGCGGTGTTTGCCGGGGTGGTCCCTCCAGCTGAACCGGCGTCTCCACGCGCTCATGCAATGCAGGGGTGGGAGCCAGCAGCCACCAGGAAGAGAACTTCCGCTTCTGTGGTGACCGAAACCAGACCGAGAACAGCTCCATCATCTACGAGCATGGCCCTCCCACCGTCAAGAACACGGTCCGGGCGCTGATGGTACAATGGCCCTTTTCACCAGGCAGGAGAAACTCTTACTACAAGTACAGCTTGCCGCCCGCTTTGGGCAGGTACCGCTTCTGCATCTACTGGTTGAAGGCCAACGGGACCGTGAGGCTGGTGTACGGGAAGCAGAGCTTCCTCCTGGGTGGGGACAAGTCCAGCAGCATCACCCGGGGAAAGGAGGGTCACAAGACTGGAGGAACCACCCCCATCTTCAATGTGTCCTACATCTTAAAGGGTGGGAAGAACACCTCCCTTGACAGTGCATCTGAATACTTCTTACGAGGTAAAGGCAATTATTGTAATGAAACAAAGTGTTCGTTTCATCCCCAGCTCCTTCTAGCCCTCAGCAGAGCATCGGTGGTGTCCCAGTATATGGTACAGCACGATGATGTGAAGACACAGTTGAAGGGTGACGGAAGGGGACGTAGGTTTCTTGAAGCAGCCCAGAGGCAGGCGCAGTACCAGGCTCCCTAAAGATGGAGATTTGCAAAAGTGTTTTGCCCCTAAAATCCTGGGAAATTGTGGACTTTGCAGAGGTGTCTGAGGGTCCCACCTGCACTGCTAGGCACCTAGCCTGGTCCCAGTGGCCTCAGTGGGAGCTGAGCTCTGGGCAGCAGAAGCAGCCCTCTGGGTTGGGGTCTCCATCAGCTCCCCGGGCTTGAGGTCACCTTGAAGCCCTCTGCTTTCTGCTCCCACCAGTGCTGTGCTTGGTTGGTTCAGGCCATGGGGAAGCCGGCTCTGCCCGTGTGTTTCATGGCATTTCCTTGCGTGTGCCCATCAGTCCCTCCAGAGAGCATGCCTGTCTGGGAACAAGATGTGGAGGAGCAGCTCACCGCCTTGGACAGCCTCATCGCCCAGCCCCCAGCGCCGGCCACGGGAGCCACCGAGCAGCGGATGCTTCGGCGGTGAGTTCCCGGCTTGTGCCGTTCCTGCTGCCGCTGATGCAGTGCCCATCCCACTCACCGTGCCCCTTCCCCAACAGCAAACTCGGGGAGCTGGAGAAGACGCTGGCCAAGGTGGAGCTCGAAGGGCAGAACCAGACCTTTGGGACGGCCATTGTACATGCAACTGTCCTGAGGGTCCAGCCCACTCAGGCTCCTCAGCACCTGGCCTTTGCTTCCCAAAGAGAGGTGGGTCCCGGGCAGCCTGCCCTGGTGGTCTTGTCCCACCGGCATTCCCTCCCAACCACTCTCCTGACAAGTCTCTCCTTGCAGGAGGGCGGAGAGGTCCATGGGTTCATGGTGGACCTGCCAAGCAGCCTGTTTGTGATGGCAAAGGAGAAGGAGCAGGTGGTGGAGCACAGGGTGCTCCTCATGGACATCAACAGCCAGACCATGTTCCAGGTAACACCCGTGCGCATGGCGTGGTGGGGTGTCCCCGCCATACTGGGGGCTCCAGTGGTACAGGGCAGGAGGGATGATGCCCAGACCAGGGTGCCGGTGCTCCCTCAGAGAAGATGCTTCAAAGATGAGCTGGAAGCTTGATGGGGAAAGAAGCATGGGACCTCCTTCCTGGAGACCCTCACCCACTTCACACCCAGCAGCTTTTCCTTCCCATGCCACCACTGACTCCTCTTCTTCAACAGGATGAAAACAGCAGCCGTGTCCTGGGTGACAAGGTGGTTGGCATCTCCTTGGTGGACACAGTGGTGGCCAACCTCTCTGACCCAGTTGTTCTCACTTTCTTCCACGACCAGCTGCCGGTAGGTGGGGAAACAGCCTCGTTGAACCTGATCTCACCAGGAATGGACGGGCAAGGAGGGGTCAGGCCCTGCTAGCTTAGAGAGCGGTCGCAGTCCAGCAAGTCCATGCCCTTGGCCTGCCTGTACGGAGTCTGCTACATCTCCTGGGGCTGTATGACAATGGCAGCTTCACCATGGGCACTGGTGGTGGCACTGCCTGCTCTTTTCCAGGAGATGCTGCTTTGCACATGTGTTGCCTCCAGCACAATCTCCAGGGCTAGGGGACACTTAGAGTTAATGGTCCCTTGGCTCATTCACGGCCCTGTCAGGTGCCTGCTCAGAGCTGAACCCCTTGTTTGAAAAAGGGGACCTGGGAGGAAGGATCTGCTCCATGAGCTGCCAAGAGAAGGGTCTCTGCCTGGAGCTCACTCCCATGATATGGGGCGGTTTGCCTCCTGAGACCATCTCGCCTCCTGCCCCATGTTCTCCCCTATCAAATGTACTGGCCGGGCAACAAGCCCCCAGCTGCATCCTGACCAGGGCCCGTGGTTTTCTCGTTGCAGAGGAACATGACCCCGCGGTGCGTCTTCTGGCTGGAGGACACCACCGGTGAGTGCTCCTGCACTTGGGTGTGAGGCCAGGCGCTGCCTTTGCTCCCTTTGCAGGGTGCCACGGGCTGGCAGGGGTAAAAGTTGCTCTGCAGCTCCATTCCTTGCTCCAGCTCCATAAACCTTTCCCGTGGGGGTTGATTTCAGGTTTTTTGCTCCATAGCTAACCCAGGAGCTTTCTCCCTCCCTACGGATGGGTCCTGGTGCTGAGGGTGCTATCTGAGTGCGTGTGCTTGGCATGGGACAAACTGGGATCCTCACTTTTGTCCTCCCCCATGCCATGGACACCTTGCCCTGAAGATCCACAAACCCAAAGCAGACGTTCCTGCTGCTCACCCGACGCTTTTTCTTTCTCTTGCACAGCCAGCTCTGGGAGCTGGGACAGCTATGGTTGTACAACGGTGACGGGGCGCAGCCAGACGGACTGCAGATGCAACCACCTCACCTACTTTGCCGTGCTGATGGTGGGTAGCGCCTTCCCACAGCTCTTTCCATCGTTCCCACCGGCTGTTCTTCCTCACCATGTCTCATTCCTCCTTCTCCTCAGGTATCCTCCCCGGAGATCGCCTACATACACAGGGATTACCTGAGTATCATAACCTACATCGGCTGCCTGATCTCAGCTGTGGCATCCATATGCACCATCTTCTTCCTCTACTTCAGGTATGGTCTGACAGGTGACCCCGTGCTCCCTGTCTGCATCCTGTCCATTGCCACTACACCTGGCTGGGTGCAAGGTCTCCAAATGCAGTTGGTGACCTAGCTAGAAGCACAATGAAGGATCCATGCTTGAAGAAAGCAGAGTTCTCCTCTCCAGAAACCACCCCCTTGGTCAGGTCTCCCACACGGTGCTTGAAAACATTGACTGTTTTTAATGATTTTTGGAAAATCAGCTTGGTCATCATGGGTCTGGCAAGCAGAAGCCTGCAAAGATCTTTTCAAGGGCCTGGTGAAGAACATGAGTGTCTTCCCCTGAATCATGTCACTGATCCTACGTGGATGATTCCGAGCTGAAACGATGTTTCTCCCTAACCTCCATGGCCTAGACCTGAAATGCAGGGTCAACTGCAGACCTGAATTTGCACGTGTAACGGGTGGTCCCACCCACGGGGTTAGGCTCTCAGCCCCTCACATCACCAGAGGGTCTCCTGGCTCTTCTGGCTGGGGCGAGTTGCCCCAGCTGGAGCTGTGTTGTGGGACACCGAGGATGCTGGCCAGGCATGGTGGTGAGGTCGTGTCCCTCTCTCTTCTCCAGAAGCAAACAGCGAGACCAGATCATGAGCATGCACATCCACATGAACCTGCTGGCTGCCATCTTCCTCCTGGACGTCACCTTCCTCATCTCCGAGCACTTGGCTTCCAGCAGCAGTGAGGCAGTCTGCAGAGCCGGGGGGCTGTTCCTGCACTTCTCCCTCCTGAGCTGCCTCACCTGGATGGGCATCGAGGGCTACAACCTCTACCGGCTTGTGATCGAAGTCTTCAACGCGTATCATGACCACCTCCTCCTCAAGCTGTGCCTGGTGGGCTGGGGTGAGCATGGGGCAGGCAGAGACGCCCTGAGGACATGGGCAACGGGGGTGGAGGGGCACCTGGGTAGGTCTTTCCCACCACCTACAGTGCCCAGATGGGGATTGAGACATAGCTGTGGGGGAGCAGACGGCTGAGAGAAGAGGGGTCTCTCTGTTGAGAGACTCAGTAGAGAAGGAGACTTGGTGGCTGAGAGCAGAAGCTGGTGCTAGAGCAAGGGTGGGTCACCCTGGGGGTCACCCAGCAAGGAAGGTGTGTGAGAGCCACTGCTTGTGGTCTTTAAATAGTGACGGGATCCTCTCTTTCTGAAAGAAACATCCAGGACAGCCCAGAGAGATGGGCTTGATGCAGGAAGCACCCACACATCTCTGCCCTGCTTTGGGCAGGAGGCCGCGGTAGGAAGATCTCATGATCTTTTGTGGCCTAAAATTCCACAGCCCTGGGAGATCCCCGGCTGGGGTCGGTGCAGCACAGCTCACTCCCGGGCCAGGGCTTACACCAGGCGTCCTTGTTACGTTCACCCTTGGGAAGGACGATGTCGGTTTGTGCTCTGTATGGGGAGAAAGGGGCAACAAGTCCTTCCAAAAGGCTCGAGGGCCAGGGACTAGGGCAGCCACTTCACACTCTTCTTGACACCCAGGAGTCCCCTTCTGCTGCGTGATGCTGATCTTCCTGGCTAGCTGGACAAACTATGGCCCCTTCTCCGTTCCTGTCTATGAATCCATCGGTGGCAAATCCACCAATGCAACCATGTAAGTCATGGGAAATGGGTTGCCTTGTCCCTGGTCTTAGATAAAGTCAACTGACTAAACCCTCACCGTGTCCTACAGGCTTTCCTTAGCCCACCTGTAGCTTTCTGTGGCTTTGTGCAGGGTAGTGGTGGGGGATCCCCCCTCCCTGTTTAACTTTGGCTTTGCACCACACCTTCATGCTTCCCCCAACCCCTCAACAACAGTTGTTGCTTCCCCAACAACTCATGTCCCTGTGGGATGACACAGCATAACCCTCTGCCTTTTCTCCTTCCTCCAGATGCTGGATCACAAGCCCCCTGATCCATAACGTTGTGAACCTGGGTTTCTTCAGCCTGGTGTTCCTCTTTAACTCAGTCATGCTGGGAGCGATGGTCCGGGAGATCCTTCGGCAGAACAAGAAAGGCCACAAGCTCAAGCACGTCCTAGCCCTCTTTGGGCTGAGCATCCTTCTGGGCATCCCCTGGGCACTGGTCTTCTTCTCCTTCGCCTCTGGTGTCTTCCGCCTTGTCTCCCTCTATATCTTCACCATCATCAACTCCCTCCAAGGTAAGCCTGGGACGCCGGGCTGCTCCAAAGGGCACCGGGGCTTTCATGGGGTATTGGTGGGGTGGTGATGGGGTACGAGAGGAGCTGCCCCTGGCAGGCTGGCTGGCTCACTCTCGGCTGCTGTTGGTCCTTCGAGGGGGTTCATAGGCAAGCTTAGGCAGGGCGGGTTGGATGAGTGGGCACTGAGGTGGGTAGAGAACTGGCTGAATGGCAGAGCCCAGAGGGTTGGGATCAGCGGCGCAGAGTCTAGTTGGGGGCCTGTAGCCAGTGGTGTGCCCCAAGGGTCAGTGCTGGGTCTGGGCTTGTTCAACAT
>VXBL01006313.1:280608-295289 GCA_013400195.1 Aramus guarauna | reverse complement strand
GCGACCTGCTGGGGGTGATCCTGCTCTAGCAGGGGGCTGGACGAGACGATCTCCAGAGGTCCCTGCCCACCCCCACCAGTCTGGGATTCTGTGGGTTCACCCCTCTGTCACTTCCTCTCTCAGGTTTCCTCATCTTCCTCTGGTACTGGACCATGGTGCTGCAAGCAAGAAAGTCCCCTGACTTGCAGAGCAGCTCTGACAGCGTCAAACTGCAACCCAACAGCAGCCAGAGCCACCTCGGCTGAGCCCCGCGACGGCTGCGCTGTGCCGCGCCGGGGCTACCCGCGCGGAGGACAGCCATGGGAAGGACCGATGCCGTCCGCTTTGCTACCGCACCCGCCTCACAGGGCTGCTGGGAGCCCAGGGACCTGCAGCGGCGCCGGCCACCCCTCACCCCTGCCAGCCCTCTCCCCAATTGTCCTACCCCACCGCGTCCTGCCGGGCAGCGGCACATCCCTTGGCTTGGCATCCTTGGGGCAGGAGGGAGGGATGCTCCCCTGGGCAGCGAGGGCTGCAGAAAGCGGCTGGGACAGGGACAGGGTCCCCGGTGCCTCCAAACATCTCCTCCCATGTCCCGAAGCCAGGATGATGGGTGGGAAAGGCCCCGTCTTCAGCCCTTGCTGGTGGTCACCGAGAGGGTCCTTTCCCGCTGAAGACAGAATAACTCTGCCCTTGCAACACCCTCTAGCAGCTGAAATAATCTATTTTTGTTATTTTGTTGAACGTCTATTTTTGGATGGCGTAGAAGTTTGAGCGTGCCCGCACACCAGACTTGTGCCCATTAAAGTTGTTCCTGCTCGGAGCGCGGCTCGCCGGGGTCTCTGTGCCGGGCGCGTTTGTGGGCTCTCCGATGGGCTCCGTCCCTCGGGTGGGATTGTCCCAGCCCCGGGGCAGGACCCGGCGTTTCACCCCGTAGCATCCTGCCGAGGTGGGACCGGTAACGGTGCTCCGGCGGCCCGGTGCCGTAGGGTCGGGGTGATGGCGGGAGATGCTGCTGCGGTCTCCAGGGACCGTCGCTACCCAGTGAGGAGGGAGGCCAGCACAGGACGGGAATCTGAAGAGGGAGAGTTCGCAGGATGGGAATCCGCCTCCCTCGGTGGCTGAGGGGCCGGGCAGAGCGCGGCTGCCCTTGCAAGCGCAGCACCGTGTCTCCCATCCCACCAGTTCCCCTTCCGGATGAGACTCCACTGGTGGCTCATCCCCTTCCACCCGTGTCCCCACTCCTGGCCGGACCTTCCCGGGACAGGGACGCTTTGTCCCCGTTGGCTCGTGGCGATGCCCGGCGGCGTGCTCTGCTTTGGGAGAGGGATGCTCCAACACGTCGCCGGGCTGGTGGGGGCCATCGACCAGGGATTTGGCAGGATGGGGGGGTCGAAGGGGAAAGAAAAAAGCCCTTCATCAGCCGAGGGGGAAACGACCCGGCTGTGACGGTTATCGCCGTTGCTGCGAGCTGGGGCAGGTCACTTGCCAACGCACAGGAAGGCGTGAGGGGTTCGCAGAAGGGAAATGAGGACACGGCTGTTGCCTCAGGAGCAGCCACAAGCCCCGGGGGAGCCCCAGGAGGAGCAGAGCCAGCGGGACCCGGGGAGCAGAGCACCGTCGGATGGCCAGGGGCGGCCCGGAGACCCCACAAAGCACCATGAACCTGCTCCTGGGAACCATCCTGCTGCTCCTGCTGCTGCCCGGTGCGTGGGGTGAGGGGGATACGGGTTCCCCCGGCATGGGGGGGCGGGGGGTACCTGTGCGTCGGGGTAGGTTTTCCCATGTGAAAGTGTTGACCCAAAGACCACGCCGGGGTTTCACCCTGAAACGTGGCCAGGCCAGAAGGGAGCGTTCCCCCCGGGCCGCGCAGAGAGCTGGCAGAGGCGAGCGGGGCGGAGGGGTTCGCTGCTGGGGGCTCTTTGAGAACTCCGGACCCGCAGCACGGGGTCACCTCTGTGAGCTGCCCTGGGCGCTGCACGCGGTCATGTGTCAACGCAGGCACGGTGGCTTTGCCTTCACCAGCCCCGACGGCTGTCCAGCTGCTTTTGGAAGCCCATGTGACTGTAGGGCTGCTCCTCTATAACCTGGCAGCTGCCAGATTCTCCTGCCTTCCCCTTCCCCTGTGGACACGGGGAGGACTGACTCTAGATTTTGGGGGTTTCCTCCCATTTCCCCACCTGCTCTTCTTCCAGACGCTGCTAGGGGACAGGAGAGCTGTGACGGTGAGTGGTCCCCCCCCATCCCTGCCCTCGGCTCCGGTGCCTGCCTGGTGCCGAGGTGCCCAGCGGTCACCCCGCTCCCCTCCTCCCCAGCCCTGAAGCGGGGCGACCAGCACCACCAGTGCTGCAACATGGTGGAGTTGGAGAAGGAAGGTGACGAGACCGTCCGCCCCGACTTGCCTCGGCTCTGCCCAGAGCTGGGGCACTCCGGCAGCCCCGCTTGCGCCTGCCTGCGGGAGCGCTGGCTCAGGTAGCGGGCAGGGGTGGCCATGGCGGGGCTTGGGGGCTAAGCCCCCCACCTCCCCCGGTCCCACAGCCCTCCTGCCCCGCAGGCTGATGCAGTCGGCGGGGCCAGCGCTACGTGATGGGCCGGCTGGGAGGAACGTGCTGCTCCTGAACATCAGCAGGGCCGTCACTCACGATGTCATCTTCACCTTCTCCCCCGCGGAGGTGAGATGTGCCCCTCTCCCTTCCCTGGAAAGCCCCACGCCTTCCAAGCACCTTCCTCGGCCCCTGCCCTGGGGCTTGGTGTGCCACGGTGTGCTCTTCCCCCACCGTGCTCCATAGTGGCATCATGGACCCACATCAACTTTTGGCATCGCTTGCCGAGGAGTCACCTGAAGTGGTGCTTGGGAGGGCTGAGCCCTCCCTGAGGAGCCGTCCCAGCAGCAGGCAGGTGGTTGGGAGGAGGGCAAGGAAGAGGAGGAACGTGTGGGACCTTGCGCCTCCTGCCCACCCCCGGGGTCTCCCCCTCTCTGGGTGTCCCAGGGGATGATGTCCCATGGGGTGATGGTGGGTTGAAGCTCTCCCGGGAGCTGCTCACAGCTCTGCCCCTTCACTGCTGGGCGCTGGGGATGAGGTTCTTCCCTTCTGCCCCTGGAGCTCCTGCTGGTGTTGCTGAGCAAAACCCACCGGGGCAGGGCTGAATTTGTGCCTGGAGCAAGACTGGTGGGTCCCGAGCAGAGAGGTGACACTGCCGGCAAGCAACCTCTCACCGCTGCTCTGCGCTGCAGGGCCCCGGGATACATAACATGACGGAGGAGGGGAAGACAGGCAAAATCCAGCTCCCCAGGGAGATATTCCAGTCCCTGAGCAGCCGGACAGTGCGCGTGGTGGTGACGGTCCTCAACATCCAGCAGCTTGGCATGTTTGAGGTATGAGCTGGCATTGCCGGCATCCCTCTGGCCACTGGCACTTGCAACCTACCGGCTTGGCTCAGGCAGCGTTTCCCTCACGCAGGAGGTCAACCAGACGGGGCAGGTCCTGGACAACACCGTGGTGGGCATCATGGTGGGAGAGACCAGCATCTCCGGGCTGCAGGACCCCGTGCAGCTCACCTTTGCCCACAAGCAGCTGCCCAGGGTAAGCCAGCCATGCCCTCCCTCCATCTCTCCTCCGGTGGCCCTCACCATGGTGTCGGCTGCTACCGCTCTCGCCCCTTGCAGGGTGTCACCCCGCAGTGCGTCTTCTGGGATCCCAGCAAAGGTATGGTCCTCAGTGGGGCTGGGTGCAGGGCCAGGCGCGGGTGCTTTGCCCGGAGCTCACGGCTGTCACCCTGTGCCTGTTGCAGGGCAGGCAGGAGGCTGGAGCAGCAGCGGATGCGTCACGCAGCCCGGGGACAAGGGGACAGTCTGCTCCTGCGACCATCTCACCTTCTTCACCCTCCTCCTGGTGACAACCCACTCCCCACAGCTCCTGCTTGTACCCCAGCTGCGCTGCCTGCCCCACCTCGGGTGGCCCCTCGGGTGTCACGAGTCAGTTATAGTCGCTCCCAGGCCAGCCCGGGTCCCGAGATCAAGCCCAGCCCCAACTCAGGAGGGCAGCAGCACCTCAGCAGAGTGGTTACAGGGTGGAAACGGCCCCCAGCCTACTGCAGGCTCTGGAGCAGCAAGGCTTGAGGTCCCATCTCCTGGTGGAGGCTCTCAGGAGGGTGCTCATGGTGGTCCACCATAGCCGTTACTCATCCCACCCCAGAGAGCATCTCCTATGAGCCACCACCACCTCGCTCCCCTTCTGGGGGGGAGACCTTCTGGGGGGACAGACCAGGGGCTTGTGTGGGGTGCCTGCAGCAGCCCACCGGGGTTATCAGCCCTGTGGCTCTGGTAGCTGCAGTCAGGTTTTCTAGGTTGGTCTAGGACCTGTCTAACCCAACTGCATGCATGTTTGGCAGAACCCAGCGCTGGACAGGACCACAGCAAGAGCCTTGATGGCTCTTGCCACCGCTGGCTGTGGTGTAGCCATGGCTTTCTCTATCTTCACCATTGCCTTCTGCATCTTCTTAAGGTAGGATGTGCCAGCAGCTCCCTGGGGACTCGTCAGGCTGGGAGCCATGTGGGGAAATGACGATGCCTCTGCATGAACCTGCTGCCATACGGCATGGGGCCCTGCTCAGCTGTGACCCCCCCCGTCTTTTCTGCTCCCTCTGGGGATGCGCAGGTGCAGGTTCAGGTCTGAGGAGAACCTCCGCATCAACCTGGGACTCCATATGAACCTCATGGGCAGCCTGCTCCTCCTCAACCTGGCCTTCCTGCTCAACAGCGGGCTCTCTGCTGGGACCCAGCTGGGGACCTGCAAGGTCCTGGGGGGGTTCACCCACTACTGCCTGGTGTGCTGCTTCACCTGGATGATGCTGGAGGGCTGTCACCTCTCCCTCCTCTTCGTCAAGGTCCTCGGCACCTACATCCGCCACTACCTGGCGAAGCTGTGCCTGGTCGGCTGGGGTGAGCACCACCAGCCTGGGCGAGAGCTGGGGGGAGAGAGGGGCAGTGGGTTACAACCGGGGGGGGGGGCGGGGAACAGAATGGGGCAGGGATGGNGCGGGGAACAGAATGGTGCAGTGATGGGCAGAGAGTGAGCAAGCCCACCTGCTGCCCGCAGCTCTTCCAAATGCTGGTCAGGGGCAGGAAGTGTCTTATATGGGCTTGGTGCAGCAAATTCAGGGTGGCACCCGCAGGCACCCTCCATCCCGCTGGGCACCAGCCTCCTGCTCATTGAGCAGGTGATGTCCTCTGGGGTCTTCGTTCCCCCATTGCCAGCCCTCCATGGCACCTTGGGGGGCACCGCGGCAGATGATCCTGCAGAGAGGTTAGGGGACACCTCGGGCCGCACCGCCCAGGGCTGTCCTTCCCTCTCCTTCCCAGCCGCGACAGTTGTGCCCCTGTCACTTGTGCAACCTCAGCGGGTCCCTAACTAAGCCCCATCCTCCCTGAGGTCAGCACATCCAGGGACATGCAGAGACCCCAAGCCGACCACCTCGCCTGCTGCTTGCCTTTCTGGCCTCCTCCACGTGTCTCTCTTGTTCTTCCAGGCTTCCCCGCTCTCGTGGTGGGGGTGGCAGGAATCGTCGGTAGCTATGGAGAATACATCATCCAGACCACGGACCACCAGGTCATAGCCCACCTGTGCGTGTGCCACCACCACCGGGCTTAGGCAGCCCTTTGGCACGGGGAACGGTAACCTGGTCCTGCCGGGAGCACGGCAACGGGGGGTTGAGCCCATCCTGCTCGGCTTTACGCTGTGCTTCTGCTTCCCTAATTGCGATTACAACATAGCAGCTACAGCCGTGGCAACCACCACCATCTCTCGTGCTGAGCCTCCTCCATCACGCCTGCAGGCCTCCAGGTCACGGAGGGACACCCAAGGTCCACCTGGAGCTTCCTCAGGCTCCCCCCCAGCCGAGCAACACAAGGGCAGCAGATCTGCCCCACTTGCTTCACCCTGGCCTTGGAAAAGGCCACCCACAGGCACAAGGGTGTCCCTGCATCCCCCAACACGTTCCCCTGGGGAGGGTCCCATGGGTGCTGCTGGGGCTAGCAGAGCTGCTGGAGGCACCGCGGTTGTCTCTTTTCAGGTGCTGGATCACTTCCAAATATCTCCTGGTCCACTATATCACCAACTGCGGCTACTTTGGCCTCATCTTCCTCTTCAACATGGCTGTCTTTGGGGTGGTGACCCAGAAGAGCTGCTGCCTGCAGGGCACGGGGGCGATGCATCAGGACCGCAAGGCCTGGAAGGTGGCCCTGGTGGCGGTGGGGCTCTTCTGCCTGCTGGGAACTACCTGGGCCCTGGCGTTCCTCACCCACAGCACCACCTCTGCACCCATAATCTACCTCTTCACCATCCTCAACTCTGTCCAAGGTCAGGGCCGGCTCTGAGCCGGGCTCCCTGGGCTCCGGTGGGGAAGATGGAGGAGGCAGGAGCCAGCCTGGCAGTGGGTTGACCCTTGCTGGTCCCAAGGCACCAGCATCTTCCGAGCACTGTCGTGCCTTTCCCTTTGGCAGGGAATGTCAAGTAGCAGGTCCCAGCCACTGGCGTGGAGCTGGTCATGGCTCCCAACCATGTCCACTCCACCAGGGGTGGGTTTCCTCCAGGGAAGCCACTCCTTAGCAGAGGAACAGGGACATTATCCACCCAGGGCATGTCCCAGCCCGATAGCTCTCCTGGAGCGTGGGGAGAAGACCTTCTTGCAGGAGCAGGAGCGAGCAGGGGGGAACCCCTTGGAAGCAGCAGGGAAGTGCCGGCAGCATCCCGGCAGGATGCTTCCTACCATCTGCTGCTGCTGCTGAGTGTCTGCCTTCTTTCCCTGCAGGAATCTTCATATTCATCTGGCTGGTCGTCCTCTACTACCCGAAGACAAAGGAGACCACTGGCTCCCTCTCCCACATCATCAGACACGACAAAACCACCACAGTCTCCCAGGACTAGCTGCTGGCTGCACCTCTCCCCGCCTGCGCGTGCACCCGCTGAAGCAAGCTTCGATCCCGACAGATGCGGCTTCCCCACGGAGCACGAGGGCACAGTTTATCGTGCCTCAGTTTGCCCTTCGGTGGGCAGGATCCACCTTAGCAGGGGTCTCTGCTTCGGCCCCTTCCTACTGGCCTGCCTTGGGCAAGGAGCTCTGGAGATGTCCCTTCTGCCAAAGTCCCTCCAGGCTGCAGATCCCCTGTGGTCTTGAGGTGTCCCCAATCTCATTCCCCAGGGGCTCTTGTGGGGGTGAGGAGGGAGCCCATGAACCGCCTGCCTTCGGCCAGGATGGAGCCATCCCTCCTCGTCGCTGGAGATGGCCTTTGAGCCGGACCAGCCCGGCGGTGGGTTTTCCTGCTGTTGGAGGTGGGAGGATTGACTCAGGAGGATCAGGTCTGGGAATTAAGCAAAAAAAGGGAAATCCCAAGAGCTTCTTCACAATTCTTCCTCTCCAAATGGACTGGGGCCGAGGTCTTTGGGCAGGGATCTGCTGGACATCCCTGCTGCAACACACCCTCGGGCCAGCAACGATTTCCGTGAGGACACCGTGCTTCAGCCGAGTGTACACACACAGCCGCCTCCCAGGGAAAACACCCGTCTTCTCCTCATCTGTGTTCTAGTATTAAATCTCTGCCAGACATCTGAGCGCTATGGGTTTAGTCTTTGATGTTTACGATATTGTTTGTTATTTGCGCTTGGCATTAGGGATGTATTGATGGGCAAAAATCTTGCTGGCAATTTGTCATGAATGAAAAGAGAAATCTGTCATGAATGAAGGAAGAAATCTGTAGGGATAGGTGTATATACACACGCGTGTGCACACGCAGAGCAGCCCTTTCTCTGCTAATCCTGCGTCAGTGTCACACAGAACCGCGCAAAGTCCAGCTTTGGCGGGCAAGTATCTCGTGTGGGTATCTCCATCTCCCTATCTCCGTGCCTGGGTGACTCTTTGGGGAGGAGGAAAGCAGGAGGAAGGAACCTCCCGTTCCTGGGGTACATGTTTCGAGTCTAGGGAGTGTGTGCCAGGAGGGGATGAGAAGGTCCATGGGGTGCTACAGGGAACGGAAACACTCCAGTGTGACTCATCCTTCAAGCACCATTTGCATCCAACCATCCTCTCCTTCCCAAAAAGCCCCTGTAATGCCACAGGCAAGAGCCTCTCTGCTACTGTCAGGTTTATTTGGAAACAGCCGTTCTCTACACCGTTCACCGCCTCGTGCCGACAGCCACAGCAGCCACAGCGAGCACACCAAGCACACACAGCAGGATGAGGGCCCCAGGGAGCCACGGGTTGGGTCCTGCCAAAGAGGAGAAAGGTTGGTTACACATCTGGGTCCCTCAAGCCCTCCCCAGAGGGACATACGTACCTCCCAGGTCCTGCTGGTCAGTCCTGGAGCGGGAGGTCTCTGCTTCCAAGGAAGGAGCAGCCAGCAGATGGATGGGCCCATAGGACACAATCTTATTGTAGTCATCCGCCGGCGCCCGTTTGCTCCTCCAGTGCCTGGGGCATTGCTGTCAACAAAGACAAGGGAAGGGGGGTGGCACCAGAGGGCAGGGGAGAAGCCTGCTCCGGGGAGACAAGAGCCGTCCTGGTGATCTCCCCCAGCGGGGGCACAGCTGGGGCTGCAGCCTGGAAGCAGTCAAGACCCCAGAGGACGAGAGGAGCTGGAACCCGGCTGGTTCCCGTAGCCTAGCATAAACCTCTCCTCCTGCAAATACCCAACAGACAGAGGGAAGAGGGAAAGGAGGTCTCTGGTGGGTTCTAGCTCTCACACCTTTAGTTCAGGGTGCTGGGGTGAGCTCTTGCTGCTGGGGGGTGTTTATTGTGCTGAGGCACCCAAAACCAGAGCAGAGTCCCTTCTCCAAACAGCAGGCCAAGGGAAGGGAGGTCCCCCTGCCTGGCCAGGGCATGGTGCAGACCACCGGAGGAGCTTACCTTGGCACAGGGCTCTGGGCTGTCGGGGAGACAGAGCCGGACACGGCAGTGCAGGAACACCTCAGAGTAACCAACAAACTGAAACATCTGGAAGCTGAACTTGGCGGTAGTGCTCTCTCCAATGGCATTCAGGTATGCCACTGTCTCATCGTGGGGACACCTGGGACACGATGGCTGAGTCAGCAGGTGGCAAACAACGGGGAGCATCCCAGCCTGGGACAGCAGAGCATACAGGCACCGGGTGCAGCCCCCCGGCTTTGCTGAACAGGACAATTTCTGTCTCAGCACCAGTGGGGATGCCTTTCCTTGGCACCCTGCATTGTGCCCAGGGTCAGGGACAGGCTGTCACCAGCACAGGAGCTGGCTTGTGTCTTGCTCTGTGGGGCCACAGCTGCTCTGCAGGGGTGGAGTGCGGCTCCCACTTCCCAAATATCCACGTTACTGACTTTAGCTTGGCTGCAGCCACCTCTAATACGAGCTCTTCAGCAGATACCTCTACGCACATCCCAGCAAGGTCTTCCCTCTCCCCTCCTTGCCCTTTGCCTCCCCAGCTGGCCAGGAGCGATGCTATAGGGAGGGCAGCACTGCTGGCAGCAGAGCAGGGTGAGGAGAGGGGGATCAGTTCAGAGCACTCAGGGGTCTCATCTATGGGGCTGGTCCACTTCTTCAACGATGGTGTCCACCACGGGTTCATTGCTCCTTGCTCCCCCACAGCAACCTGTCCTTAGCACCCAGCAAAGAAACGCGATTGTGCTCATGGTGCTAGGAGACCAGATGTGCTAGGAGGTCTTCACTCACCCCTTCTCAATAAGCTTGTGCTGCAGGTCCTGGTAGGGATCAGCGCTTGGCGTGGCCCAGCAGTCCTCAACGCTCAGCAGGAAGTACTTGAGCTGGTGCTGTCCTTCTATCTTCAGCAGGACATAGAGCGTGTCCGTGATGGGGATGGCCGCGTTTGGCAGGTGATAGGGCTGGAGGTAGGAGGAGGTCTTGTACAGTCTCATGCTGACGTTGAAGTGTCCTTCTCTGACCACGAACTGCACCAGCCTGAGAGGAAAGGAGGAGAGCTCACGAGCAGAGCAAGAAGGCAGGAAGGACGCAGCACAGGTCAGGCCATCGGCGCAGATGCGCTGACTCTGCTCCCCGGTGGAGCCTTGTGAGAGTCGGGCTCCGAGCTGCCTCCTGGCTGTGGACAGAGGCAAGGAGCTCCAGGGTTCCCACTGACTGCTGCCCAGTGAGGGCTACGAGAAAGGCAGCCTAGGGGGTCCTAAGCTGCACCTCCACAGGGGCCTGGTGGGGGCATCTTCCAGTTCCCACCCTTTATTTTTTACCTAGATGGTTTCAAGCAGTGAGGATAGGAGAAAGGAAGATTGTGCGTGCCCCTCTTTGGCTCTGTCCCAGGCCCAAACCCTGCGTCGAAAAACTATGATGGGAAGAGAAGGGGAGGCACCCTGATGCGGCACTGCTGTCAGAGCTCTCTAGTGGCTCCCCAGGGCCTGTGCAGATCACCTCATGAAAGGCATCTATTTTTCTGCAAGCTCACAGACACCGTGTCAGCAGCAAGGTGGAAAGGAACTACTCACTTGTCAACGGCAGTGAGAGCGAAGGGCAGTTTCACCACCTGCTCATAGGCATAGATGCAGGAGAAATGCACCTCCAGCTGAAAACTCCGGGAGATCACACCCCCGCGCGCTTCCCGCTCTGACTCAATGACGTTGGAGTACGACACATGGGAGCTGTTTTGCTGGAACGACACAGAAACCAAGTCTCTGGACCATGTCTAAGTCCATACACAGAGCTCCAAGCTCCAGTTCAGATGGAGCAGCTCAGCTGTAGTTGCTCCAGGCCTCCTGGACGTCTGTTGGCTCAAGTCCCATGTCCAGGGGCTACCAGTAACCACCACTGGAGTAGGCAGGAGTCAGCATAGTGACCACAGGTGAGGGCCCTCTGTGCAATGCAGAGCTGGAGCACCGGTTCCTCTGCACCCTCCCTGACCCATGAATCAAAGGAGGAACCAAGGGGCTACAGCCAGGGTTGCAGGGCTCAGAGGATGCTGCCAGAAAGCTGAGGGTCATTATCAGCTTGTAAAGAGCACAGTGAGACTTCCATGCTCTGCTGAATAAGACGAGATGTGCTGCCAGCAGGGATTTGGTGGAGGCAGAAGAGCTTTCTGACAGCCCCCAGGGAAGCCTTCCAAGGGGAACAAGAACTTTACAGCACACAGATATAAAAGGAAAAGACTCTGGGGCTTCCCCTTGCAGTCCCCACTCAGCATGTCTGCTCCTCTCATGGCTTCTGAGCTATGCAGAGAGGCTCTGCTGGATCCTCACCTGAATTATCGATCCACAGGCAGTGTGGTTTTCACCTGTGAGAGTGGCTGCAAAAAACAGCTCACCCTCTTCTTCCCTTTCCGAGACCTTGCAGGCCTGGTTCTTCAAGTGGACAAGCTCCTGGGGGATTTTCAAGAGTTCAAACACCTCCTTCCTCACCATCATCTTCATGTGCTCTTCCTCGCAGGCCAACTTCAGTACCACATCTGGGGGAAAAAGCCATCTGCAATAGCAATAAGGAAGAAGCCTGAAGGAGCCCTAGGTCAGCTATGGGATGGCACAATCCCGCCGAGCTCAACAGACCCTCGTCCCAGCCTTGTTGGAGGCAAAAGACAAACCTTTGGGGATGCGCAGAAGTTAATGTGGGTCTGTCTTTTTGTACTAGTTGCCTAAGACCTGTCCGTGGACACTGCTACTCCGAACAGACACAGTCCTTAAGCCTAAGATGTGAAAGGCAGATGGGTCTGGCTCCCTTCAAGGGCTGTCTACTGAATGACTGCAGTCTGCCAAGGGCACCAGACAGGGACAGTGATCCTCGCTTTGAGATGAAGAAGACACAGGTTTTGGCCAGTGTCTGGTAGGAACCTTCTCTGTAGCCGTGCTACACTGCGTGTGGTTGTGCTGAGACTGCACGACATGCCTGGCTGCCCTGGCATGGCTACACCACGGCATGGCTTCTTGACAGCCAAGATTTCCTTCTTCCAGGAATCAAGACTTTTGGGGAAGAAGGAAACGGCCTGTGACTGGGTCTTGTACCAACGTGTCGTCAGGACACGGTGGTGGTGCGGCACCTGAACCAGGAGCTGCGACGTGCTCCTGGAGCCTGCAGCGGAATGCAGCGGTAACACCAGTGCACTGTGCCCATCACCCTCCCCTCTGGTGCCTGTGGCCAGACTGGGAGGGCTCACCAGCATCGCCAGCCCTACCTTGGCAGAACGCCCCCGTGAAGCCTGGTTTGCAGCTGCAAAATGGTCTGTCCTCCATCACCTGGCAGTCCCCCTGGTGCTGGCAGGGGTTTGGCAGGCAGATGTCCGGGCTCCTCTTGAGACGGAGGGCAACCCCTTGCCTCGGGCCATGCGGGCTGGCCAGGCCAGACTAAGGAAAGGAAAGGCGAGTAAGCTGAAACGCAGCAAGAATATCTCAAGAATATCTCCTCTGTGAGAGACACGAGAGCGAACTCGCCCCAGGGGCTGAGATCCTCGCTTAGAGCCAGAGCAGGCACATCTGAGGAAGGAAGAACTGCCAGCTCGGCTTGCCTGGGAGGATGTGACTGAGACCTCCTCAGCATGGCCGTAATCTGGATCAGAGCCATGGAGCCTGCCGCCAGCTAGCGAGGAGAGTGGTGGCACGTCACAGCCCCTGCGCCCGTCTCCATGGGTTATACACCGTACCCGGCTGGGACGGCGAGCCTGAGGTTTCTGTCTGTTTTCCCAGTTCCTGCCCCCCCTGAGCCCTGCTCTGTTGTCCCCCCCTTAGCAGCCTTCAGCGGTGCCCTGAATGAGGAACCCGGACACGGACCAGGTGAGGGTTTGACCTCTCCTTTCCGTACTCCCCGTCTGCGACCCAGCAGGGACAGCGTACAGGCAGACTCACTCTTGTTGCCTTCGCAGCCAGCCAGGCAGAGGGCAGAGACCAGCATCAAACACCTCGCAGTCCTTTCCTGTAAAAACAAGCGGGCTCTGGGTAATTCAGGTTTTTAGCATGCTCGCTGGAGATGTTTGCAGTCATTCAGAAAGAGCCAACCCTCAAGCGTGGGTGCGATAATTTCTGTACCGTATTTTCTCAAAAAACCAATGGCACAAAGTAATTTCCTATTCCAAAAAGCCACATCAACAACGCCTCCCCACCCCCCCGCCGCCCCAGCCGGGCTAACACAAGGTCAAATACTATCCTGAATTTAGGCAGCTATTCCAGAAACAGAGGGTTGGGAGAAACCAGACCTCAGACCTGCAGGGATGTGCCAACAGTGATAAAGCCACATTTCACTTAGAACAGACGCTTTGAGTAAAACCGCACAGCTGAGGCATCTGTCCCGGCTCCCCAGAGGAGTTTCCCTCTTCCCACTGCAGCTCTTTCGAAGAGTTAGGATTTGCAAATGATCCTTGCTTTTCCAGTAACCCATCTCCGTAGCAAGGAGACAACCGGATTAAAAAAACCCAAAGCAAAGCCCAACTCAAATTAATGCCACGAAGGCACAGGTTAAGTCAATCTCCCCATTAGTACCGATAATGGATTTCTTTAGGAAAATTAATGGCGCGGTGCTGGGTGAGCCCCGGACACTGGAGTCTCCTTACCGGAGCCGTGGATTTGAGTCAGCTGGGGCCGGTGGTGGGCAATGCTCACCGCCGAGCGCCGGGCAAAGCCAATGCCACCAGCCCCGCTCTGGTCCGGCAGCACATCTCGTACCCCTTCCGCCCGACCCTGAGCGGCCGCGACCACCAGATCCCACCAGCATCAAGATCTCGCCTTCTTGTCATCCCACTCACCATCGCCAGGCTACTCCACGCTCCTCCACCCACCGCTGCCCCGGGTCGCTCTCGTGCTCCCCGCCGCGAGCCTTATATCGCCTTTTGGCAGCTCATCCTTGTCCCCCACGCAAACACGCTGCCTCCGCGATTGCACAAGAGCCAGCTTAGCATCCTTCGGCGGCGCCGGGGAGGAAAGGACTCTGCAAAGTCCATCCTCCAGCACGGACAGCCCTGACAATTAGCCGACGGCCTGTGACCGCTGACCCAATTCATGGCCCTGGTGGGATCCCAAACGGGGGGAAATATCTGCAAAAATCCCCAGAAATCTGGGGGGGTTGTGCATCCAACTGTTTTTGTGGTACCTGCTTTTGACGCAGCGATAACAACAGATACCACAGCGGCACCCGCGAAGGCCAGATAACTGTGTGTGCTGGATACGTGTGGTTTCACAACCACAGCGTACATTTGTTTTGGCTGCTTTTTCAATGACTTCTGACATCTAAGATCTGGTGCGAAGTACTGGTGAGGGATGGAGGGATGAGGGCTTGGTTCCGCCACGCTTTTGGAAACCGTAACCAGCTGCAAAGAGCGGTAATCACACAAAGTGATGCTTCTGGGTATATATTGACCATAATCTGTGCAGCTTTAATTGCTACAGTCACCACAGCATAGCAGCAAATGTCAACATCCATCCAGTTTTCTTCCTAACCACAATGAAAACCAGAAAACAAGAGTGTTTAGTGCCTGAGTCTGCTTACAACCTAATGAATACCAATTANGGTCCTGAGTCTGTAAAAAAAAACCAATTTAAAAAAAAAAAAAAAAAAAAAAAAAGCCTGCTGCCAACTTTTGGGTGAGAATCTCTGCTTTCCATAATGTATTTTACAAAGCAATTAACCGGGACAGGAGCTTGCACAGACTCGCTTAGAGATGCAAAGGCAGTGCAGCCTGCAGGCTTAGAAAGCAACAAAGGAGAAGGATTGGGGGAGGGGGGGGCTTTTGTGTG
>VXBL01006313.1:263387-280520 GCA_013400195.1 Aramus guarauna | reverse complement strand
CCACGGCCCCAGGCCGCCTTTGCGGCCGGCGTTGCCATGGTGCGCGGGCCCGGCAGCAGCGGTGAGAGCAGACGGTGAGGCCGGGGGAGGCGGCGGGAGGGCAGGGGAGCAGCAGCTACAGCCCGGCTGTCCTTGAGAGGCTGAAGGGACGGAGGGGCCGGGAGGCTGTCGGGGAGGCCGGGGAGCAGTGCCGGGCCCCGGGACAACCCCCCCGTCCCGCTGCCCTTGCCAGCCCAGCGCAAGGTCTGTGCCTCCTGCTCCCCGTCTGCTCCTCACGGGGTCAGCCTGACCGCAGGGAGAGGGAAACAAGCGGCCCCCAGCCTCCCTGAGATGTAAATAAATAATATAAACCGCCCTCCGTCCTTGGAGGCTACTGACTGCTGCAAAACGTCCCCCTCCCTTCAAGGCCGCTTGAGCCGGCCGGGCTCAGCGCAGCCCACAGGCTCTGGCAAGGGCCATCGGCAGGTGCCCAGCGGATTTAGGGAGCTGCTTTCCACCCGGCAGCACCCCAGACAGCACGGAGGACACGGGAAACGGGACACACCACGATCTGAGACTCAACGTGGGGATGTGCTGTGCCTACCGAGCCAGGCTCCCCCATTCCGCCATCTCCCCCCGTGCCTGGGGCATGCAGAAACATGCAACCACTTATTTACCGAGCCCAGCCCAAACTCAAATTCAGCGCTCACCCTTTGGTGTCACAGAAATGGGAATCACAGCTCTGGCTGCCTCAGCCATGCTCACGTATTAAATCACTGCAGCCAGGGTGTGAATATTTCTGTGTTGCTGTGTGTCCCACCCCTGAATTCACCCTGGTGCCTGCATTTCTGTAGTGTCCAGGAGGAGGCAGAATGGAGGTCCTGGAGGAGAAAGAGGAAGAGGAGCAAAGAGAAGAAGAAGAGCTGAAGGCTTCAGAGATCAGTGGTAACCTCCAGGACTTGGAGACGAAGGTGTCCGTGGAGCAAGTCTGCGTCTCAAGTGATGTACCGTAAGTCACGTGTGGATGGCACGTGTGGTCCCCTTGCACAGGGAGGGGAGTGAGCGAGTTTCATGTGCCTGGTGTGTTTGTCCAAGAGTGGGCACGTGTGAGTAAGACAAGATAACTCACTTCATTGTACATTCATTTGCTGCTGTATCATGACGGTATATGAAGATCCCCTGAGCCTCTGGGTATATGTCGGCTTGCTATCACTCCAGAGGAGCTTGGCTATGTCAAAATCACATCCTTGGATATGTTACCCGACTTTTCCCTGGGAAGCAGGGAGTCCCTGCCATGTTTTGATAGCAGGTCATTTTGCCTGAATTGCTCCCGACTTATTACCTGTGTCTCTCTGCCGCCTCCTGCCCTGGAAGTGATTTTGACTGGAGCTCCGTTGACAAGTCCCAGTTACCATCCTCGTACAAGACAAATTCCCCGAAGGAAAAGAAGCTGCTGCAGATCGCTGACCATTTCCTCCAGCAGTACACTCACCTCTGCCCCGACCGCAAGCCGCTCTTCCTCCACCCGGTCAACGAGTGCGGCGTGGAGGTAGGGGGTGGCGTGGGGCTGGGTCACAGCACAGGGGGCACTTGGCTTCCGTAGTGCGAGTGCTGGGGAAGGACAGCCGGCCTTCCCGCCCTCCCTCCTGGCCAAAGGGAACGGGAACCCGCTTGCTGGGTGCACAGAACCCTGAGCAGGCACGCAGCACCCCGGGAACACCCCGGCTGTCCAAATCCACAAGCGCGTTGTATCCCGCACACGGTGGTGGTGCCGTGTAGGCTGCACGGCCTGATGCTTGGGAAACAGGAAAGAGCACAGAAACATAAAGGAAAGTGAAAGAAACACACGAAGTAGATAAGGCTCAGGCTTAGTCACAGATATGGAGTCTGGATCCAGAGTTAGGTCTTATTCTGAACTTTGCAGAAGTTACAGAGAAGGAAGTAAATGTGGAAGTTTGTGGTCTGGTTTTGTTTAGGCCTGGGCCCAAGCTGCGCAACCGTTGTCTAGTACTAGACCTGGTACTTCCCCAGGCCCCTCTAATTGCTACTTCAGACCAGCTTTCCCCAACATTTATTATATCATTAACATACAAAGCATAAAATGCTGGAGGACGTAAAAGCTGGAAAGGGCAGTAGCTATTTGTCTTGCTTGAAAACTAAGGGAACTGACTCACGTCTGTAATGCACCTGAGATGAGCCTGACATTTTAGCCACAGACAAGCAGACGGCCTCTCAGCCCCATGCAATTTCCATCTCGGAACAGGTGAGGAGGGTTCTTGACATCGTTGATATGCTCTTGGGAGGTCCTGAACGTGAGCTGCAACATCCAGGGGTGGTGTGAGGATGGACAGGAGACTGCCACGCATCTGTTGGCTAACCAAAGTCCTCTTGTTGCCCTACAGAAGTTTGTGAGCACAACAATGAGGCCAACCCTGCTGCCTTACACAGAGCTGTACCACTGGGATGGCTGTGCCAGCTTCGTCTCTGATTACCTCACCATGGAGTCCCTCAAGTCTCCTATCGCACCGGTAAGAAAGGGGCTGCGGTCCCATCAGAGACAGTACCGGGACAGAGGTGCCACAAGAGTCTCCCAGCGGGACACACTGGAAACCCCAGTGGCTGGGATTACCAAGGTCTTTGACCCCTCTATCATCCCCTCGTAACATAGGCAAGCCCCCCGCCCGGTTTTCCTAGGCCCTGCGTGCTCTGTTTGGAGAGACTTACTCCCCGTACGTGCACGGTGTTGTACCTGTCAAGCAATCAAGCACCGTTTCTACAAGACTGAGCCTGACCCAGCTCTCAGCCACCCCAGATGACCACTGGTCTGCTGTGGGTTGCAACGGCTGACAAGCTTCCCCTCCAAAGACCAAGACGCCTTGGAACAAAGGAGCGTGTAAAGCCTAGGGGATGATGCTTGACCTCAGTGACCCATTCTTAGGGGCTTTAGGCATTTCTGTCCCTATTTTGGGTGGCTGGAGGGAGATTTCTAGATTGGCGAAAGGGCTGATGCCAGAGTTGGGGCAAGTTCTAGGCTGGTGTGAATCAGCTAAGGCGAAGGGAGCACACTGTTTGCCAGCGAGGACTGCTGACGCCCTGCAGAGTGCCCCAAACAACCTGCACCGGCACCGTGCTGGCCAAGCGTGTCCCAGGGTCTCAAAAGGAACTCTGGCGCTTTGCAGCCACAGACAGTGGATGTCCATTTAGCAGACGAGACTGCCTCGATCACCTAAGGTGATGTCTGAGGTCTGGGAGTAGACTGTGTAGGACCTCTCCCTATGCACTTTGTGCGTATCGATCCCTTTGCTTGCTCACCGGTGAGGGCCAGAGGGAAGATGTTGCCTCCTTTGAACTATAATTTAGATTATGGGTCTTTTGCTTTGAAACACTGCAGACAGACCAGCTAGAGATGGAGGTAAGCCCCACTCCACCTGAGGGACTTTCAGCAGTTTAACAAGCTTGTCTGTCCCATCTCTCCCTGTGATTACATTTGTCACCAGATTTGGGGTCAGAATTTCCCCACATCACTTTGGAGGGGACTTTTGGGGTCTCTGGTTTATATAGGAATTGCATATAACAGATTCCGTACGGGTGCAGAGTCCGGGGATATGGACAGTGCCCTGTCTCTCTCCTGCTCTCTGCCCGGTGCGTGTTTCAGCCTTACAAGACAAGCACTGTGAACGTGCATCTCTCTCTTTCAAGCCCAGTTCGCTCTATTCCCCAACCACCATCCTGAAATACCAGCGAGGGAACTGCTTTGACTTCAGTGTGCTGCTGTGCTCCATGCTGATCGGGGCTGGGTATGATGCCTACTGCGTGCACGGGTATGCCACCCGCGAGATATGCACCCTGGACGAGACTCTGGAGCTGTGCCCACTGCTCAGGAAGCCACAGGAGGTGAGACCTGCAGTGAGCAGGCAGGGAGGAGGCCAGTGTGCGTGCTCAGCCTGTTCATTTCCAGTGAGCTCCAGCCTTGAGCTAGGGGGAACAGCTTCAGGTCCACGCTGGGTTTCAGTCCGTTCCAAGCAGGGACCTCAGCAAAGGGATCTTTCGAGTGATTTTGCACAGTTCCTTAAGAGGCTTCTTTGGCTTTGCTGAATTCCTGCTCACCAGGTCCAATACTGCAAACTTCCAGGGGCTGGGAACTGGGAGGTACCTGTAAGCCAGACATTTTTACTCCCTTCTCTTGATCTCTGCTGGGTTTCACAGCAATACCCTGCTTTTGTGGAGGCAGGTACCAGAAGAGGGAACGACGAAGAAGTCCAACAAGTATAGAGTTAAGTCTCCACCAGACCTCCAGAGCAAGTTTGAGCTTCAGCAGGAGGCCAAGAAGAAGGCAGAAACTGAAGCTGCTCAAAAGAAGGAGGCGAGAGAAGAGAAGGTGGTCATGGTGAGTTAGTGAGGTCCCCTTCACTGTAAACTCCAGGAGTAAGAGCTGAGACACAGGTAATGGCTGATCAAAGAAAAGAGCTCACCACCCTCTGTCGTGAAGTACGACACAACCCTGATCATGGCCGTGAGCACTGGGCTTCTGGGAACACACGGTGTACTGGCACAGGAATACGTACTGGGTAAGTACTACCTCACTCTTCTGAGGAGCGTTAAGGGCCCGGAGAGCTCTAGAAGTGGACAGAGGAGGGAAGAAGCTTGCTGTTGGGTTGGACTAAAGTAGCAATAAAATGATAATAATTCCTGCTCCGTCCTCTGCGCTACAGGAAGTGGAAAAGCCTGAGCATGACCCTTTGTATGGCTTAAGGGTGCACGCATGGGTTTTGGTTCTGTCTGGGAAGAGGGAGGTTCCTGAGCCCTTCTTCATCAACCCCTTCACGGGAAACAGCCACAGCACCATGGATGAGCACTTCCTTGGGATTGAGAGTGTCTGGAACCACAGGAACTACTGGGTGAACATGCAGGACTGCTGGAACGGCTGCAAGGTAAGAAAGCCCTTAAGCACCCTGTGCCTGGGAGGGACAGTTGGGCTAACCTGAGTCCTGGGGAAATCCAAGCTCAGTGGTGACCCCAGTTTCCACTTAACCATTCCCTGTGTTGGCTCTGGTCACATTGCTCTGATTCCATGTTCTCTGGAACTACTCCAGGACATCCCAGACCCTGAACTAGAATATCAGCTTTTAAGACTGGCCGGACACCCATTCTCTCAAACGGCAGCTTTTAAAGCAGAGGATGTTTTCAGCCTGTCAGGCAATGGCTCAAGGCAGGAAAGATCTTGGTTAAGCTCTTCCCACACCTCAGCAATCCCCAGCTGATATAAAGTCGGGGAGGCGAGGGTCTGACTTAGAGCAGCTGGGGCCATGCATGTCCTGAGGAAGGAGGCAGGAGCATTTCCAGCAACTTCCTCTATCTGTGGCAGAAGCGCCGTGAGGAAAGGGGTCTGCAGCCCTCTAGGGACGGGGGCAGTTTTTGGGGTCCCACCAGCCAGCCGAGGGTCTGACAAGCCCACCTTGCTGAGATCCAGGGTCTGTCTAGAACCCTTTAACTGACACCCCACCAGGTCCAGAGCGCTGCAAACGTGCAGGAGCAGTTTAGTGTCGGGCCCTTGAGACTGCCCTGTAGTTAAGTGGGCTTCTTCTGTATGGCCTAGGATCTCATCTTTGACCTCGGTGACGCTATCCGCTGGGAGGTTATGCTGTCAGAGAGCAACAAGCATCTTCCGCTGCTCCCAGATGCTGAGGAGGAAAAGGAGTTATCTGACAGGGACGTGGATGATATGGTGAGTGACGCGAGTGATGACTTTCATGCTGTGGGGACGCTGTATCGAACTGGTGTGTTCGTAGGCTCGCTCATGTCTGCCTGCCTGCTGCCCTCTCCAGGTCAGATCGCTGTTGCTCTAGCTGGGTTTTGGTTGGCGCTTTAAGATTCCTTCTGTCTTGAATAGTTCTGCTGCTTTTTGAAGCAGGACCCCAAGGGGTACTTCTGGTGTCCTAAGTGACTAAGGATGTCTGTAGGCCTCCAGTGCATTGACCTTTACTATGAAATAATTTAAAAAAATAAAATCCAAACTGACATTGTTTTCTGGATGCTTTTTCTCTGCTAGTCAGCGCCCTCCTCTCCTGGCTGCTTGGTGGAGTTGCCAACCAAATGTAGAAATAATGTATGTACTTTAATATACCAAAGAATACTAGATAGCGGAAGCAAAAAATGGTGTGTTGTCCTGGTGGGAGAACACAGTATGATAAAGCAGGCATTGCAGCAGCACAGCAGGACAGAGGAATGCCAGAAACAGTACGTTCCCTCCTGTTATCTACTCTTCTCAGCCTGTGCCTGTAACGGGGGAGCAAAGAGTCTTCCGTGATCTATGTAAAATAGGCTGGTCGTTAGTTTGAATGACGGTTGTCACGTTCATCCCCTGTCCAGCACGAGTGTTAGCCAGAAGAAGATCATTTCATGAGGCGTGAGCAGGGATGCGCTAGTGAGAGCGTGGGGACGCAAGAGAGCTCTCCTTCCACGTACACTGCAGCGCGCTGCTGGCCTCTGTCCTCGGGCCCTGTGGGACCGGCACAGCTCTCGTCACTGTGCCACTGCCTTCCCCAGGACCAGCGCAGCCTCGCACGAGCTGAGCTCTGGTCGCTGCAATGTATTCTCTAGAACCAAAATGCCTCCTGGCACAGTGAGAGAAGCTGCCAAAAATGCAAATCTCTGCTTCTGTTTCAGCAGGAAAAGGAGGAGAAAGACATGAGTTTTCACATGCCACCTTCGTGGGTAGCCCCAATTCAGATATCTCCCCGAGGTATGGATTCCTCCTTTGCCTTTTGCTCGCCCCCCAGCTAACCTCTTAGTTGATTTTGGACGTTTGTTTCTCTCACTCGCCATCTCCCTTCAGGATGGACGAGGCACAGCAGCGAGGTGCAGTAGGTGAAGGCAGCAATAGCTGTTGGTGTGAATGCCAGCCCTCAGCGCGCTGTCTCGTCCTGGGTGGGAACCCCCCCGCGGACACGCGCACACACTGTGTTTTCCTGCTAGCTGAGTGATTTTTGCCAGGGATGGACTTTCTGTTACCGCAGTGCACAAGGGACTGCCCCTGCATTGTCAAATATCTGCTTTGGAGAGAAAAGGCTTATTATAACGTTAAAGCACAACAGGCAGGGTCTGAACACCTTACTGGCAGCTGAAGGCAGTCAATAAATGTGTGGTTTCCCTTAGACCATGGTTTTCTCCTTCTTGAATTCTTTTTTCCTGGGGCTGAGTACAGGGGAGTCAATTTTTCTGATACCTCTCTTGCCCACTGCAGAGTTTGAGACCCGCTGTTCCCAGGGGAGGAAGGTGATCCTGTACAAGAAAGCAAAACTGGAGAAATGGGCACTGTACCTGAATGGAAATGGGCTGGTGAAACGCCTCACCGTCTACGCAGGCTTAGACTGTAAGAGGGGTGAACGAACACACTTGATGCACTGAGCAAACGCAGCCTGGGGTGTGCTGATGGGAGCAGGAGGCAGTCCCCTTCCTGCCCGTCTCTTATCCTCCTCTCACACGTGGGGGAGTTATCTACCACATCTTCAAACCCTTCATCACACTGTTTGTCAAGCTCCCGAACTTTCCAGCACTGCTGGGGGTTCCTGCGAGAGTTCGAATCCGTTTTACAACCCAACAGCGAGGTTGTTCAATGTTGCAGGTCAACTGCTTGGATTTTCATCTTCGGAGAAATGGAAGGCTGGTTTGAACTGATCCAGTAGTGTCACTGTTCCCATTGGTGTCGACAGGAGCAGGGCAGCTACGGGCTGTGGATATTTCTGTACTCCAAAGCTTTATTCTTCAGCAGCTGGTCCAAGAAACCATGCAGATGCCTAACTGGATATGCAGTGTCCTGTCCTCAGCCCTGTTGGATAGTGTAATACCCCTGTCTCGCTTCCCTTCGCTCCTGATGCTATCATTAACTGTTTGGGATGGAATTTCTCTCACCTCATAGTAGCTATCCACCGTGCCACCTTCTCTCCCTGAGCTGATTACTTTAGTTCTTGTTGATGGAGAGGAATAAACACTCTTAAGGTGTCATTCATCTACTCAAATGTAGATCAGGATTCATCTACAAAATGCCCCTGTGCACAGGGCCGGTTCTGGTGATTAGATGTGTCTGCTGTGGCTGTACTGGGAGCACAGCGTGCTTGCACAGGCGCTGAGAGCTCATCAGATCTTGCCACCTCCAGCAGAGTGACACAAGGGTGTGAAATGGTTTGTTTCCTGCCAGGTACTGAAGTAGTGACGGTGAAGGAGTGGTTCAAAAACCGAGAAGACATGTTGGATATGAGAGAAGTGAATAAACAAACACAGCTGACCACAGAGTACTTCAGCCCAGGACACCTCCTCGGTCTTAAAGGTATTCCAGCTCATCCGGGCATCCCGGCAGCTGATGGGACTTCATGTGAATCCCTTCTAGCAGTGGAAAAAGCCCAAGGTTGGGGAGCTGCAGACCTCTGGGATGAATTGCCTAGATAATTAATATGGCCTCCAGTGGAGAGTAGAGAATTGGGTTGTTGGCTTCCAATCCTGGACAGTGCTCCCCCGCAGCATAACAGAAGAAAAATATATCCCTATCACATATATAGGGTGATATAATTTACTTTTAGGATTATGTTCGGTCTCAGTGTTGTGCTGCTGGGGGAGAGGAAGTCGTGTCAGATCTGTTGCTAAAGCAGCATTTCACACCCGTGGGGTGGGAAGAGCAGGGTCCAGGCTCCGCTCACTGCTGCCTTTCTGCGTAAGGAAGGCAGTGGCCCTGCAAAGCTGTCCTGCTGTCCTTAGGCTGTGGCACGTTGGTACACAGCAGCGAGGAGATAACGTTCCCTTCTTACACTCTTATGGGCATTTGGTTTATTGGCTGCTGAAGAAAATGAGACTCTTCTGAACATACTTCTGCTCACCATATTGTGGTTGCTAACTCTGAAAACATGCGATCTCTCTTATGCCCTTAGCTCACACCTATACGTCGCTGGAACCAGAGACCGAACGTACAATAGAGTTTTACAACGAGGCGCGAGTCGATGGCCTCCAGAAAGTCGTTGAAAAGGCTGACGAGATGACAGAGTACTTCGTGGGGCGGGATGACTTCCTGCATGTCCGGCACGTGGAGTTTGGCAAAAGAGGAAAGAAAATACACTTGGCTGGCACCAGAACTGACGTTAACGCCCGGCCTATCGTGGTACAGCCAATGCAGGAACAGAAAAATATCTGTCCCTGTGATATTTATACTATGCAAAACATACTGCCTAGGGCTTTAGGTTCATTTTCAGTGGGCACAGCCAAGGCAAAACTCCAGATGAGAGGTCCCAGCCTTGTTCAGCTGCTGTGTCACACAGTTGCTTGCCTGACAGAGGGCTACAGTGTGACCGGTTGTCACGAACTGCATTGAGCAGCTAGAATGAAACTAGAAAACTAAGACTTGGAAAATGTGTGTCAGAGAAAAGAAAAAAAGGTTGACTATGATTTTGGAATTAAATTTTCACAGGACTCAAAACTAGTCAAATGATTCCATGTTCTGACCCCAAACTAATAACATTTTATGTTCCCAATGAAGTGTCCCATCACGCTTGATTTGTTACAAGCAGGTAATCCCCCTCTTCCTCTGGTCAGGTCTGATTTGGAGAACAAAAGAGGGAGGAAATCTGACATCTGGCAGTATGGCTCTGATGCTTCACCTGCCAAGCCAGAGCCATGCAGCGGCCTGCCTTTGGACCAGCACCCAACATGCTCTTTTTTTCCTTCCCTATGTTGGGGAATGTGGGAAACCTTGTTCTGCTCCAAAATACCTTGCTTCCTGCAGTTCCCTCAGGCAGGAATGCATCCCAAGCTAACTTTGAACTTGGAGAGCATACTCAGCTCCACAAGTAGGAGACTTCCGTATTGCTTTAAGCAGCTTTGTGCTTTTTTTCTCAGGCACAAGAAAGAACAGTAGGACCGTGGGCCAAGAGATGCCATTGTAGTCCAGACAGAAAAGCCCAATTTTTCCCTTGGGTTTTTACCCAACTGTGCAAATCTTGCTGGCTTTCTGTGTTGTCTAACCCGCTTCCATCTCTTTCTTTTCACCCCTCATTAGCAAATCAAGGAGTGTTTCCACAGAAACCTAGAAAAGCCTGCTGATGAAGATGTAGCAGAACGTATCTTTCTGATCACAGAGGAGATGATCCATCTGACATATCACCTGAAGGATAAATACATTACTGCCTCAAAGAAGGATTTCTTCAAAGTGGCGGAGGGGGATAGGAAAGGAAATGAAATGGTCATGACCCCAGAAATGTGCATCACATACCAGGTATGGAGAAAAACTACTTACATCTTGAAGTTTTTCTAGATCACAAGACACAAAGGGAAGGCGCAATGTCAGTGGGAGAACTGACATGTTCCATGCTGCCCCTCTGCTCCATCTGCACCCCTCCCTCACAGGCAGCCTCCGGGCTGCCAACGCGAACGCCCCTGGAGGTGCACTACCATGCTGGAAGGGAGCGGGCACGCAGGATGTAGTGTAGCCTGGAAGGCTTGCTCTGGCCGTGCCCGAGGGCATCTTCCCTGACGCGGTCATCAGGCAGTGTAGACACAGCCACTGGGATCTCGCAGGGTGCTGGTTCAGCAGCTGTTGGGCTCAGTCCTGCAGATTCACGGCGGGGAAGCTGAAATTTCCTCTGCCTCTTCCTTCAAGAGACCACAACAGAGAAGCAGAAGCAGACATCCTGGGTTCTAGCGCCAATTCTGCCGTGGACTTCTTGGATCACGTTGTTGCTTAAATCTCCCAGCGTTCATCCTGCAGACACGCAGCAAGATGCTGAGGCTTAATGCGTTGCTGATAGATAGATAGATAGATAGATAGATAGATAGATAGATAGATAGATAACCTTAAATAAAAGATAGTGCAAAAAAAGTGGAGCGCTGTCATTAAGCCAGACCCTCTCATTTGGGGAGGGGGGGTGTGTGTCACTCCACTGACATCACTGATGTGAGTCTCTAAGCAGGAGCAGAAGCTTGCCAGTAGATTCTGCAGTCATGCTGCACAGTTACACTGAGGAAAATCGGAGAGAGATTGCAAATACAGGATTTCTTAATGTTAGGCAAGTTTTCCTAACGTTTCTGTACCCCACTGGGGACAATACACAGAAAGCAATTGCTGAAGTGCCATCCTTTCATCTCTAACCCTGCAAAACTTGTTCCAGCAGCAAAGTGCAAGAGGTGCCATCTAGCTCAAAATCAAAATGAAGTCTAATAAACCATTGACCGTGGGTTAGATGTTTCGATGATGGAAATCGGTGTCACTGTATTGACTGTAGCAGAATTCTGCCGATTTCTGTTAGCAGAGTACCTGGGACCAACGCACCCAGGGAGCGCTACTGTCTGTCACCAGCTTATCTGCTTTCAGGCGGGGTCCTCTGAGAACGACAAGAAGCTGCTCCATCTGTACAAATTGTTGCAGGAGCTAACAGAGGAAGAGAAGCAGCTGAAGCAACAAGTCCGGCAATCTGAAGCAGAGGTAACGGGGAGGTGTCCGCACTGTTGTCAAAGGTGGTCGGGCATGGAAACGGTTTCAGCTGACTGGTTGCCAAACCATCCTCAGCAGAAACTGTCATAAAAATAAAAATGGTGTCACAAAGCTGGTCTCCGTGCTGAATTATCAAGCTTGCAACCCAGTCATTGTTCAGGAAAGATGTAGCTTTAATATATTTATGGAAAGTCACGCACTGTCCAGCTCCTGCTCTTACTCTTCATTCTCTGGGAGGAACACAGTTCTAGAGAGCAAATGGCAGCACGTCAGCTGGGGCATCTGGAAACATATCTGCCTTCTGCCAGGAATGAGACCAAAAAGAAAGGATATTGTATGTAATGTTGTATCTAGTTGCTAGGCATTTCCAGGAAGTCCTGTCCAAAATACTGAAGTGACTTTTTGTAGGAATGACTGTAGGGAAATACTTCATAAAACACATTGCTTGTACTGCTAATCACACTGTGACCGGTGTGACAAATCCGTGTTCTTGGAAGTCTTTGTAATTACTTCATGAGAAATACAGCCATTCTAGCAGATAGAGGCAAAGCTATTGGAATTTTTTTTTTTTTTTTTAATGTTTTTGTGAGGAAGAAGAGCCCTTGAAGGAGCTGGAGAAGCCATGTTCAACTATATTAGCACAGAATACTAGTAATAATTAAGAATAAGATTCCAAAAGTCCTTTTTCTTTTTTCCAGAAAATTGAAACTAATTCACTGTGACCTCATGAACTTGCCAAATTTCTAAGTCTTGATGTATTAACAGACAAAATATTTACATTGCTTGTGCTGTATATCCTGGTAAGACAAAGAAATAAGCCAAAGCTGTCAGTGCAATTGCAAAGGTAATGGCAAGATGATGACTCCAGAAGAGCTTTCTCTACAGCTAATAGCAATAATTGTGTTCAAGAATGTCATCAAAGCAGCAATCTAAAAATAAGATTTTTATCAGCTTGACCTATCAGCAGGATATGAACTTATTTGTATAGATCTTCTGTATTTAACCTTATGCTACAGTTCTCGTATGCAGCATCTGCTCTGCTAGCAGGTCAAGCGTGCAAATGTACGGCCATTTTGTGGGAAAGCTGAGGGCTCTTTCTTCTGATTTTTGGGAAGGTGTTAAATATTTTGAAGATCCGTGAGGATGAAGAAGCCGCTGTTAAATTGTCAGTTTCGATTTATAATACAGAACGGAATGAAAAGAGAAGACGACAGTATGAAGCCATGGTAGGTAGACTTCATCAATCCCAGTATTTATTACATGTACAGCAAGAATTCCAGAGTAAGCTTTTTCTGATGGAGGAATTATCTCTGAAGAGCTTTTAGTATCATTAAAATTTAGTGGGCCAAATCCCTAGCAGGTGTAAGTCAGCACAGCTTCACTGGACTTCCCGTGAAAACATAACACCATCGTGCTATGACCTTCTGACTTTCTGGAAAAATTTGCATCACTGAGAATGATTATTGTTTCGTTTAGTTAATAAAGTTTATAATTAGCAAGGATCAGTTAATAATAGGAATTATGGGGGGGGTGGGGGGTATGATAACGGCTTCCAAACTGCAGCTTTCTAGCCAGGGCTCATTTGGTTAGGCAGATACACACTTCTTGGTGTGATATGAATCAGTTCTTTTCTTGGCTTTCATTATTACTTGGAAAGCCAGTTTTGTTCCAGGCTCTCTGTTGAGGAATTAATACCTTATGAACACTCTGGACAAATACAAAGAGATTCAAGAATAATTACTAGTGATTTTTCAAGATCTCCGAGATGCTTCATGTGAATGGTTCTTAGACTGAGCTTTCCTGAATAGAAAGGTTATAAAAGGTGATAGTAGGTTTTACACGCCAAACTTCTGGCGTGAAACACAGGTAGGGGCAAAGATCCAAGAACCAGCTGTTTGCCAGCCTACAAGCTGGTATCGCTCAAGGTACCCTGTCCAAATACAAATGCATTTTGTAGAGCCCTTCTTGCACCTCAGTGCATAACACATTTTGTGTAAGAGATGGCTCTGTAATCAAGGAAACGAGGAGAAATAATAAAAAGGACAATAGAAAATAAACTACAGAATAAAAACCACATTGGGAAAGGGTTGGTATGCAAAGCAAATACAAAGCAGTAGTTTTGTTCAAACTTTGGGAAAAAGAAACATTATTTCCTCCCCAGGGGGGAGAAGTTTTGGCCTTTGCTTTTATTTTGCCTTAGCACAGGGTGTTTGTGGAAACAGGTAAATGGGACCGTGACTCTTTCTGTCCTTTCCCCTCCAGAAGAATGCAGCGGAGGATGAGCTGCCAGGACAAGAGGAACAGGATCTGGATTACCTGGCACCTTTTCTTATTCAAATTGGCCACAGGGAACAAATGACCAAGCGGCAGGCCCTGCGCATCAGAGATGACTGCCTGACTGATCTTAAGCTTCGTCTCATCAATAAAGCTAACATCATCCAGGCCCGCTTTGAGAAGGTATTCCCAGCCTTGTGCCAGGACAGTGTTACTGGAGTCTCCTCCATCGTGACAGCAGGCAGGAAACAAACCTCCTCTGATTACTTTGAGAGAGCCATAAACATGTGTATACATTTTTTTTTTTTTTTTGCATTAGCATGTGAGCTCAAAGAACAAAATAGTTCCAGGGTGAAATCAGAGCTGATTTAGTTCTCCAGCGCTTCTTGACTACAGTGAGGCAACACATTCAGGTTTTGCTGTCTCTCACTGTTCCACATGTTCTGATTCCCCTTGTTGTGTGAGACCCCATCGCAAACTTCCTGCCTCCCACAAAAACAAACCAGCTCTGATTTGTGGTTTCCTTCATCTCAGCTCCCTGAACTTTGAGTTCCACTTGTGCGTGTCTTTGCTTCTCACTCTCCGCTCTCTTACCCCCAACAGGCAGTGGAAGAGCTGCAAAAGAAGGAGCAGTGGTTTCAGGAGAACCAGAATCGGCTCAGTGCAGAGGAGGAGGAGGAGTTCCTCGCCCGTTACTCTGAAAGCACGTTCCATATCCACATTCTAGCGCTGAGGCTCAAGAGGTATTAGGAGTGACTGCCCGAGTACAGTGCCCAGGGGAGGCCTACAAGTCCTCCCCCCAGAACTCGGCACTGAAGCTATTCCGTAAAACGTTCTGCTCCTGATGCAGTTCTCCTCTGATATCCCCCTTGTTCTAGGGAAAAGCAGACGGCAGCACAGAAATACCTCGCTCTTCAAGAGAGGCTGCGCAAGGATCCTCGCCTAGCTGCGCACCTCGGTCACCATTGACTGCTTTATTCCTTCACGCCAGACACTGGAAATCACTGCTGAAGCCTGTTAGAAGCAGCCTGAAAAAAAGGGGGAAAGGTTTTCCTACTTCCCTGCAGTAAATCTTTCATTATCAGATTCATGGCGATTTTAATGAACTTGTAGCATTCCACTGTCTTTTTCCTCTTTTAAGGCCCATCTGCAATTACATCAAGAGGCTGTAGGGAGGCAAATTGTCTTTCCTGCAATTCTATCAGGGTTGAGACTGAAGCCTGAACGAGACCTTAGCTTTAAGGTCTGCTTCAGAAGTTGCTACAAATTACACACACTGCGTTGCAGAGCTTTTCTTCCCCAAACCTGCTGACATCAGAAGCAGGGTTATTTGGGAATACTGGTTCTTTTCCAACATAATATTTTAACAAATTTATAATATAGTTTTATAAGTAGCACAAGCAAAGATTTTTAACTTGTGAGTTCACAGCAAATATAAAAATTCTTTAGCCTCATTGAGAGCTCTCTATTTGCAAAACCCAGCAAAGACTAATACTCAAATCGACAAACTTTGGATTTTCACACCTTTATTTTTCACTTTGAATGTCTGCTCACCATTCACAAATATTGGCAGAGAGGGTAAAAAGTCAAGAGAAATCCAAAAAGCATTCCAAATCCAAGAAATGTTAGGTAATCAAGTATTTTGGTTAATCATCATTCCCCAAGATCCACAAGTGGAAGTTAGTAGGTGTGCACCATGTATTGGTACGTATGTAAGTCCCTGAACCTACTAGGAAACAATTTCTGATGTCACCTATAGGACATCAGGCACCGTGGACGCCTACGGCGGTTCCACCTACAGTTCCCAAGAGCTGCAGTCTCCAAGGAACAGCCTCCAATGACCATCTTCAGTGAGGACTGATCACGGCTGGGGGAAGGCTGAAACGTATTTTGCTGTGATACAGCAGAATAAGGGACATCGCACCTGAAACACAGCACGAACCAGAGCAGATTAAACCTCGTTTTGTGGTAGCTGTCCATATTAAGTGTAATAGGGCTTTCACAGAGAAACACCCGCCCTCCACTGCCTATTTTATTGCAACAGAGTCATTTTCTCTTGCGGTGTTTGTGTTGTGTTTGAAGAGGAGAACTGAATGTTAAAGCCAAAAGCCACCATTAGCTCATCGTGCCTCATCTGAGCATCCTAGGCTATTAAAATATACCAGATTACCCTCACAGAAAGCTCATTAACTTAGGTGTTGCTTGAAGAATGGCGCTCCATTTGGGGCTCAGAAATGGAGAGCAGAGAATTCAGCATCTCCAGCGGGAGACAGCTGCAGCGTTTGACACCCACCACAGCAAATCCCCAAGGGCTGCCGGGGCCTCCCAGCTCCCCGCTTTGGAGCTCTGAGCTGTTTCAGGACAGCAAGCCATGTGTTGCAGTTCCAAGCCATTCGACAACAGCAGCAGCCTATTTCACACCAACGCTCTTTCTGCCAGCTCCGCATCCCTCGATCAATGCTCGGCTAACATGATGACCTAGCCAGGAAAGCAGAAAGGTCGGAAACAGCTCGCTCTGAGATAGAAAGGCATTCAGATAACAACACACTTCTGAAAAGGAACATCAGGAATTTCAGGAACTAGGCAAAACAATTTCCAAATCACAAGGACTGTGAACTGCTGAAGGACTAAGGGACCTCAGGGAACTGGGGAGAAAGGAAACCCTACGGTCTCTAAACAGAAAGCAAAAAAGGAGCAAGCAAGGCTGCGGTTATGAACTCATCAGCGTTAGTTCAATACCAGAAAAGACACCAGAACAAATTAATTTAAAAATCCTTCTACAGGCACTACGGACATAAGAGCTGCCAAAATAAAATAAAAACCCCAAAACAAAAAAAAATCCCAACATCAGCTAATACATACTACCAAGGACTCGCATCAAACTGAACAGACGGACTCCTTTGATGGAATAAGTGGCTTCAGGGGCAGGGAGAAAACAGTGGAAGAGGCGACTGCACCCCGGCCAGGCTGTGAGGGCGCCCAGCGCGGCTCCGCCGGGCGGGAAAACGACCCGAGGCCCCGGCGGGCCTGACTCGCCGCGAGTAGCAAGAGTCCCGAGGAGCTGGGGCCGGCGCTGGCGAGGAGAACCGCCTCCTGGGGACGCGCCGGCCTCGGCCGCCGGCGGGCCCCGAGGCAGAAGGCCGGGACAGGGCCTCTCGGCCGCCCCCCACGGAAGCTCCAGGCGAAGGGGCCGCTGCCGCCTACCGCGCCGGCCGAGAAGCAGCAGCGCCCGCCCCGCTCCCGGACACCGCCCCTCAGAGCGGCCCGGCCCGGCCCCGCCGCAAAATGGCGACCCCGCAGCTCTAGCGCGCCTCGCTCCTTATTGGTCGCGCTTGAAAGGCTCCGCCAAGAAGCTGCGTTGCGAATGGCCGGCCGCTCTGCTGTCGCTAAGGCAACCGCCCCTCCCT
>VXBL01006313.1:243318-263030 GCA_013400195.1 Aramus guarauna | reverse complement strand
GGAAGGGGGCGGGGGGGGGGTGGGTGTGTGTGTGTGGAAGAGGCGGTTTGTGATAGGAACCGGCTAATCCCTGCCCGGGGTGTGGGTGCCCCGGCCCTCTTTCCAAGGTGCTGACTGGAATTTTTAAGTCCTGAAAATCCTTTCGAAAATAGAGCAGCGTAGTGGAACAGCCTGAGGCCTCATCGCTCCTATTTTGAAAGGGTTACGGCCTGTATTTTTTCTGATTAGTTTCTGTTACGGTATCCTGAATTTCTAGCTAACCCCATGGGACTCTGATGTAGAACAAGAACGACCAAGGGAGCGATGGAAACCCCGCTCCGGAGCCCGGGCTGCAGCGGGGGTTCCCTCGGGTTTGTCTTTCCCTGCTGCTCACTTGTTTCAGAAGGCACACAGAGCTCTTTGCTGCAGGAGGGATGAGGTGATCTTTGCAGCACCTGTATGGCTCAATCTCTTGAAATCGCTTTGCAAGCAGTAAGAATCTGCTGCTTTTACGTCCATTGTTTTTCCTCAGAAGGCGCAGTAAACAGCTGCTGACTATTTCTATCCTCTTCACCGAGTAATTTTGTTGGGGCTGTTGAGGAATACGTAGAAGCAATGGGAAGCGATCGGTTGTTCAGAAGTGTGAGTTCTACAGTGTGACTGGGGGCCTAGAAATTAGCTGGCAGAAATAAGGTATCCGTGACTGGTAACGCATTAAGGATTAATGAGCTGAGATAATCAATTTAGTAATTTCATATAATTTGGAGCAGAAAGTCAGTTTGCTATGTTATCTTCCTTTCCCTGAAACTCCAGTTATAGGAAAAGCTGGAAGTCGATCAATCTCCATTCTCTTTAAGTGGGCAGAAGTTCTTGATCTTCATTTTTGCTAGGCTCTGCCACATCTTAGCATCCTCTTTAGAGCAAGAAGCATTCTGAATGTTAGAAGTGTTTTGGCGATGCTGATTTGGAGCTTAGCGTTACTGAGCTGGTGGGTGATATCTGGTGATGAATACTCCATTAAAAAAAATAAAAAAATAATTGTGGGTTTAAGGGAATTGGCACTTCACCGAGGGAGAGGATGATGCTATCTGGCCGAGACTGTAATCAGGTTATAACCTGGCTTTTAGGAACAGAGAGTTGAATGCTTCAGCAACGACTTTTAAACTTGCAATATATTATTAAGAATGAAATCAAGAGGAGAGAAAAAGCGGAGGTGCTGACGCGCTCATTTCAGCAGCAATGCTCAGCATCTACCCTCTCAATTTTAACTAGTGAGTTGGTCTGTTGTACTAATTGTACTGTTTGTTACCTTCGAGTCTGTGTGTACATACATACTTTAGCATTGTCATATGGAAGATTGGTCTTTCAACACAATACAAGCATATTTTCAGATTTGCCCTTCTCATGTAATTTACGGTCCAGTTACCTTTGTAATTTGAAAGGTGTTTCTCGGGCTGAAGTGAAAGTTGCGCAGTTTTGCTTTCAAAAAAGCACTCTGAGAGCTTGAGATCAAAGTACCTGTAATTACTATTGCAGCCGTCTAACATCCTTTTGGATTAGCGTTGCATGTAAAGTGATCAAATTGCTCCTCCCACCAAAACAATCTGAACGAAAGCCGAATTGATTGCTACCTAGCCTTCTTACAAACAAGTTTCATAAGTATTAGGCATGCAAATCCCCTGAAGTTTCAAAGAAGAGAACTGTAAGAGGAAGAAATTGGTAAATACATTTGCTAAAAGCCCATGCCAAAAATTTGAGCAGATTTAAAAATGTCTAAGCAAAGATGCTCGTTTGGCTTCTCTTTTGCCCCAAACTTATTTCTTTATGCTGAGGCTTTAAGGAGTTCTGTCATTGCAAAGCCCTCTCAGTGTCAGAGCTTCCCCTCAGCCCCCAGTTTTTTAGCAGTCTTTTAGTATCAATCGCGTTTGCTCCTTTGCGCACTTTTAGATAGATATTCATCCTTCATTTGTCACCGTTTCACACTGTGCACTGCTCAGTTTCCCCCGTGTTACGTAGTGGGAACGTAGCAAAGCATCTGCCAAGACTCTGAGAAGGGAGCTCCACCTATCCCCGCTGCTGAGTCTGGCTTTTTTTTTTTTTTCCTGAGTAAGGTAACAAACTGTAGTGCTGCTAATCTGCCAGTCCTTCTCAGGAACGGGATTACAGGGCCTTTCGCTAGATGACTCTGGCTGCTGCGTATTATTGCAGCTTCCAAGGCAGCTTGGCTTACTGAGACCCACCCGGGTACTGAAGGTAAAGCAGCTTCTGTGAGCAGGTTGCCACAGTTGAGCAAATCTTTAAAAGCTACCGGGCTGCTGCTAGTGAGAGAAGATGTTTTTTTAAGCGACACGAGCACTGGACTTGTGAAGCTCGGTCAGCAAATGTCTGAAGTACAGCAGGCATAGCCAAGAAGGACTGTTTCAAGCCAGATAATAGTGTGACTTCTTATCTGAACTGTGGGCAGCTGCATCTTCTCCAGTGGAAACTGGAAAGTGTTTCTGGAGGAAGAATTTTTTTTTAGTCCTTTGGGAGGGGTAGCATGGCAAATTGTTATACTGGTCTGTAATAACTGTTTGCTTTGTTTTGTGCAGAAGAGATCACGGCCCACAGCAGCAATGTATCCTCACTAGTCCTGGGGAAAAGTTCAGGCCGGCTGCTGGCAACTGGAGGAGATGATTGTCGGGTCAACATATGGTCAGTTAACAAGCCCAACTGCATCATGGTAAGAACAGGCCTCTTTTCAGCTTTGGAGAGACGGGTATTTTAATTCTGAGGTATGGAGGGTGGGGAATGAGGGAAAAGATTGTTGAGGGGGGACTAGAGTTTACCAACACAGAGCTGGGTGACCGGATTTGAGCTAAAGATCGGGACAGAATTTGGTAACTGATGAGACCACTGCTCCAGAGAGAATACGGGATGGCTGGCTGCTTCAGCTGGGCCAGCGCTTGCTCAGATAATGAATATTCTGCCTTCCATTACCAGGCTACAGATAATTAAATGTGGAATTTTGTATGACACCAGCTAGTTTTATAGTGCAAGCTGCAGGGGCCAGTTTTATACCCTGGGGTTTGCCCTCACAGCAGGAAACATCCCCAGCACAGAGTTTGTCAGAATAGTTTGCTAACTTGCCTGTATGCTGGGGAAGAGTAATGCTGGGTGCAGCGTGTTAGAAAGAGTAGGGTTACACCCGTGGTGATCACTAAAGTGTGCCGTAAATATATTTAACAGATGTCTGTCCTGCATCGCTTTTGCTTTGAGTGGGTGTTGTGGAAAACCATCTTTAACGAGTGTCCCTTGTCACTTATTTAATTGGCACCGCAATAATGTCGTGTTACGGAAGGCATTTCTCCAGCCAGTGTGAACCTCGTGAGGAAGAAATCAGGAAAAATAGGATCAAAAAGGCTGAAAGAAGAATGTGTCTACTTTATTTTTCCATTCATTTACTGAGGTCAAGTATAAAGAGGTTGAAATGGATTGAAAAGGAGTCGCTTGCCTTTGGGAGTGCTGTGCTTCTTGCATAGTGTAGTTAATAAGCTGTGTCTTTCCAGGCCCTTGTTGGTGGCATAACAGTAGTTTGAAACCAGAGTATTGCCTCCCACGAGGAGGAAGGTTGAAGTCCCCTTTCTGTGGGGAGCAGAGCGCTGCGCTGTCTTTCCTGCGCTACCTGGGAACCACAGATGTTAGAAGTTGGTGTTTCTGAGAGGCATTGGCTGACCGGAGCTGCTGAGGACTTGTGCCATTCTCGTATATCAAAAGAATCTCGATTTGTGGGGTTGTGCTGTACATTTTGTCCTCTGAAATTCATCTTTAGCGTTTACATTGTTAGGATTCTAGATGTTTACGCGTTGGGGAAGAGGGAAAAGAGGAACTTTTCAAGTAGCGTTGGGACTTTGGTTGAAGTGTGAGCTCTGTTTCTCACTGAGCAGTGATGGTCACAGCTGTAAAGCACATAGAGGATTTCAGCTGCACGTGAAATCCTAAGAAAGCCCTGTCAGAACCGGCAGCTTTCAACTGGCGTTCCCAACCTCTGTACGCGCTTGGGAGGTGCAGAGCTAGCTCAGCTATTTAAAAAGACCCATTTGAGGATGGAGTAAAGCATAGAGTGTTGCTCGATGGACAAGCAAAAAGTCTGCAGTAGTGGTATTAGTTTTCCAGAGCTAGATTTAAATATTCTTGTGTTTTAATTAAGTACTGTCCTTTTCAAAATATTTATGTAATTTTCAAGCTTCTAGATGCTCCAGGATGAAAGGAACTGCACACACTGGAATGACTACCTTATGTCTCAAGTTAATACTTCAGTCATAGCACCACGTTATCACTGTGACACCCATTGCTGGCAGCAACATATGGCTCCTTGCTTATTTGAAGGTTTCGAAGCAGCCCTGCTTTTGCTCTTGCTTTGATTTTGTAACCGGTTCGTGACACTTACGTGACCCATTTAGAGCAAACGCCGTGCCATTGCGCTTGCACAGCGTATTTTTTTATGATGTAAGCGTGTGTCAACCTTGTCTGGGCATCCACACCTAACGTTTAACTGCCCATGTGTCTGTTGATGCATACCTTAAAAATTACTCAGTGTGCCCCAGAAAGCGGGATAACGTGGAAGATACGTGCACAGTGATATAGTACGTTGCTCTACGCAGTGATGGTCTTACGGGTGCTCTACCATAGTGGTAGCTGAGGAGGAAAAAGGACGAGTGGCACAACCAGGGGGTCCCAGCTCGTGGCTAGATACTTCAGTTACTTCAGGTATGAACGATGCCACCGTGGGCAGGGCTGTGTCAGTGGCTGCTAATTGTGACTCATTTTCTTTGCAGAGCTTGACAGGCCATACAACGCCCATCGAGAGCCTACAGATCAATACGAATGAGGAACTCATTGTTGCAGGGTCCCAGTCAGGGTCCATTCGAGTCTGGGACCTGGAAGCTGCCAAAAGTATGTTGCCATGAGTTTTCACTTCTGTTAGGGCACGCTTTTGGGAATATTCTTATGCTTAATATCTATGCTGACCCAGAAGGTTCCCAGCTTAGAAGGAACAGGAGCCTGGCATTGCTTTCATCTTAATTTCCAGCCCTCTTAGAGGGCTTTTGTGCGCTTCCTCCTGAGACTGTAGAGCTGCGTACGCACGCTCGAGCAGAAATTTGTATGTGTATTGTAGATCTGTACGTGATCTGAGGAACTAGTTTCTAGGGTTTTGTCCCGAGACTGCTGAAATCTGTATTCCAGATCAGTTTCCATGCACATACAGAGTAACTAGGCATGTAGAAATTGTATTCAGAGTCTCAGCTTAAAATTGTCAACCTTAATACAAGGATACTGTAAATCTAAAATCAGATCGGAGGTTTTAAGTATATTAGGTTCTGCACAAGTCCAGGAATTCCCTGCTTCCTGACCTCTTGTTCTCATTTTTAGGTTCTAGCTTTAATTTTTTCCTCAAGCAATTCTTCTCCTCTTTTGTTCTTGCATGACCATATAAATAGACAAAGAGCTTATTTTTAATAAATTGTAAAAGCTATGAACTCATCGAGCTCTGATCCTTTAAAGGACAACTGTTGAGTTATGTTTTATTTATTGCATTTTTCTCAAATCCTAGACCAGGTTTGCAAAGGTATCTTGAATCACTTGAGGGCATTCCAGCAGGAATACTGTAAAATGACTGAATATTTCTTGTAGGTTGATACTTGTTCATAGAAAGAACGTGTAATGAAAATAGACTTATGCTGCCTGAGCTAAGAAGGCAGACAGCAGGTGGCATAAATAATAAAAAGCACTTTTGTCATTCAGACAGAATCACTCCGGTTATAAAATCTGGCTGAATTTATTAGGAGACCTATGAGCCAGTGTCTGTGCAAATGACCGCTCCAGGTCTGGCTCAAGAGCTAACTTCTGCCAGGGGAATCATCAGGCTGTCCCACATGACGGATGATGGAGAGAGATTGCCCCTGTTATTATCTAAGCAATTTTTCTTCCTCGAAGTTGAGTTCTGCATTTGTCTCTGCTTTCAGAGATACAGTGTACCAGTTCTACTGGTCCTTTCCGGTTTCCAAAATTACAAGGGGTGTTATGTGGTCGATGACTTGCTGAAACACTGTGATCATTTCTTCGTCTCATGCTTCCTAAGCGTCCTTTCCTGGGCTTTGGGACGCTTCTTGCAAGGGGCAGTTGAAGGAGTCCAGTGCGAACGTTGGAACGTGAAAGGTGAAAGTCAGGCTTGTGCCTGGACAGGGGTGCGGAGTCGCAGGAAGGGCTCCGTCTAATAGCTGCGAGGTGAACGACATGGGCAATTTAATGTCCCTTTCACTCCCTGGCTAAAACTGGTATCTTCCCGCCCGTTTTGCTCTTTGTAACGAGTGGAAAGATACACTGTGCTGCCTGACAGTTGCCGCAAAGGATGGCTTTTTAGTCTTATTTTCAGAATGGGGACCTTTGAGTTTTATTCATAGTTTCCACACTTAAGGAGAGGAAATTTATTAGGATCATTGAAATATTGCTGTAGGGTAAATTTCCATAAAATCACGTGTACAGATGAATAAATGATATGTAGCATGTCTAATGTGGGTTGTATTACCGTGTGCTTAATGGTGAGGATAGTATGGCTAAACTTCTGCATGATGTTTGGGGGAAACAAACTGCTAAATATTTGCTCCCTTTTTCTTCTCCTTGCTCTGCTTCTCCTTTTCCCAGTTCTTCGTACCTTACTCGGTCACAAAGCGAATATCTGCAGCCTTGATTTCCATCCTTTTGGAAGCTTTGTGGCGTCTGGCTCTTTGGACACAAATATTAAGGTAAAGCCCAGCTTCCCCTGGAGATTCCCCACTTTACTTGCAGTATCTTTGTTGTGAAGAATGCCAGAATATGTTTTGTGCCAAGCTGTTGCTAGATGCTGTACCTCATCATTTCCATGTGTGTGGGCAGGTGTATTTGCGAGCACTTGTGAAATCTGTGCATGCATTTTCAGCGGTAGCTCACGAGTGTGACTCCTCTGTTGTGGAATGTGGCTCTGAGTTAGGTGCCGGCCGAGACCTGGTGTCAGCCAGCACAGATGTTCTGATGGCTGTGGATTGCATCTGCTTCCTCAGGCTGGTATTTAACTGTAGGAACTGAGCTTTAGTAGTAAAGAAATACCTTACCGAAGTGATTCTCGCTTGGGAAATCAGGTTAGGAAATACCCTTGAAGGAAACAGGGGTTCAGCAACAGCCCCTTCAGTGTTTTAATTCTGCAGTGTTTATCAGCTTGGTGACAGGGAGAGCTCTTGTTCTGACGGGACTCTCGGGCTCCCCATATACTGCTCTAAGCATATCTTGTGTTTGCTTTTCTTTCCCGTAGCTCTGGGATGTAAGAAGAAAAGGCTGTGTCTTCAGGTACAAGGTAAAATCCTTCACTGGTTTTCAGGAGAAGAGGGGAGAAAGATTTCTGTCGAGGACTTGCGAGCAAGCCTTAAAGCGATTGTCTACAATTAACTTCCTGGTTTGCCAGTATAAAAATAAGATCTGCACGATTTGTGAAGTGGCCTGGCAAACCTCTGCAGGCCTCTGAACTTACGGGAACGTGAAATGGATGTCACAGGAGTTAATGGGCTGTAGTCTGGTTGGGGGGATGGAGAGCATCCACGAGTGTTTCTTTCTATTACTGGTAGTACCATGCAAGTGCCCCCGCACCAAGATGGTTCTATTCGCGGGGCCTTTTTCTACCCAAAGAACTTGCTCTATATTAATTTCATTTAGAAACCAAGTTAATGGCACAGCACTTCTATCTGACCGCCCATAAAGCTGAATAATTTAAAATTGATTCTTATTAATTAAGCCAGATCTGTATTTACCATGCTTAGAGTGATGTGCCAGAAATGCCTAGATGAGAGAGATCACACCCATTTAGTGTGGATGGGTATAGCTCTTGAGTGTCGTGTTTGGCGTTCTGTGAGCTGTGGACTCCGTGAAACAGTTGCTTGATTTTATTTTATTACATTGTATAGGATTGAAAGACAAAAGCCAGAATTCCCTCTAAAGGAGCAAGAAAAAAAAAAAAGAATAAAATACTCTTCGTTTTTCTCATTTCAGGGTCACACAGAAGCAGTTCGATGCCTCCGCTTTAGTCCTGATGGGAAATGGTTAGCCTCTGCTGCTGATGATCACACTGTAAAGGTAATTTATTGGGACACTCTCCTTCTGTGCTCATGGCACATAGGAGTGCTGAGATCGTCTCTCTACGAGGCATTACCAGCACTCACTCACTCAAACACCTTTAGCTCACTAGGCAGCTGGCTGAGCCCTGTGGTGTAGCAGGGACCAGCCTGTTTATGAGGATCATGGCCCGTGGCCCACAACATCCAGGAAAGAGCCGCATGTGTTGAAACGCAATTACCCAACAGACACGTCGGCACTGTGCACGGGAAGGGTCAAGTGTGGATGGGGGTAGAGTTGCGATACCTGAACGTTGGCCTCTCTCCTCTCAGGAAATGTTACAGAATGAGTTGTCCACAGCACGTTGCTTCACCATATCAATTTCTGGCTCTGGGCTGTTAATTCAGTCGGGTTGTGTTATCATACACATCGCACGTGATGATCAGTCTAAAAATTGCTGTCAGGACAGGGCGGAGCAAGAGAAGGAATTCAGGAAAGTATAGACGGAGGCAGCGACTTCAGTTGTTTCTGATGTGGTATGGAGGGATGTGAGTGAAGGGACTGATTTTTGTTTTCAGCTTCACGTGAAATAAACCGATCAGTCATTTCACTCTGGATTTTTCAGTGAAGACTATAGCACAGGAAGAATGAATTGCTAAAGGATTCAGGGTTTTTGCTTTAGAAATTTAATCTGCAGGAACAGGTGGAACTGCTGTATTTTATACTAGTCTCTAAATATAAACCAGAAGCTTCTAGGGAACAAATTACGAATTAAAACTAAATAGACAGCTTTAAATGATTGGGACGGTACTCCTTCCCTGATGATTGCATTCTTTGACAAACTTGAGTCTGTTCTTGGTAGGGGGGAGAAATGTTAGAAGGTTGCCAGTACAGGGAAATCCAAAGTGTATTGGAATTCTCTAACATTAAATCTTTTCAATATTGACTCTGTTCTTTCTTTCTTCTAGCTGTGGGATCTGGCTGCTGGGAAGATAATGTTTGAGTTTACAGGACATACCGGCCCAGTAACCGTTGTTGAATTCCATCCCAATGAATACCTTTTGGCTTCTGGCAGCTCTGACAGGTACACAAGGGGAGGCAGAAAGAAAGGAATTGTATATGTCAGTTCCCTTTCTCGATGCCCTTCCTTTTAGGAACATAGAAAACAGGGATGTCGCACAGCTCAAATCTGCCATTGCAAGAGCCTGACATCTAGCCAGCAGCACGTCCCATCTGTGATGCACAGAACATGGAGCTCTTGCCTTCTCATCCAAAATTGATGGCACCTTCTGCCACACTAGAAAACAATGTGATAGCCTCAAGCATCGCACTAATCCAGCTGACATCCTTGTCTGAGCAGCAAGCAGTCCTGCTCAGCTAGCAGGGTGTCATAGAATCATAGAATCATCTAGGTTGGAAAAGACCTTTAAGACCATCAAGTCCAACCGCTAACCTAACCTTGCCATCCCACCACTAAACCATGTCCTCAAGTACCTCATCTATCCTTCTTTTAAATACCTCCAGGGACGGGGACTCAACCACCTCCCTGGACAGCCCATTCCAGAGCCTGACAACCCTTTCTGTGAAGAAGTTTTTCCTAATGTCTAACCTAAACCTGCCCTGGCGCAACTTTAGACCATTCCCCCTGGTCCTATCGCTTGTTACCAGGGAGAAGAGGCCGACCCCCACCTCACTACAACCTCCTTTCAGGTAGTTGTAGAGGGCGATAAGGTCTCCCCTCAGCCTCTTCTTCTCCAGACTAAGCTCTGGGCCAGCTCTACATACCGATCCGTATCTGGAGCCTCGAAGCGTCTGTGGCTGGATTCATGGATCTTAGCTAGACTTCTGCGTAGGTTCATCGTTCATGTGCACAAGAGCAAAAGTCGTTGTAGCTATTAGTGTGTTCTTTCAGTACTGGCTCCTACAGCAGATTTCTAGAGGGATGAGCGATGATTTTTGTTCTGTTGCGTGTACAGGACTGTTCGGTTCTGGGACTTGGAGAAGTTTCAAGTTGTGAGCTGTATTGAAGAGGAGGCTACTCCTGTCAGGTATATTAAATTCCTACTGCAGTGTCCTGGGCAGAGACTAAAGCGGGGGTGAAGGGAGGCCTTCCTGAAGGAGAGACTTTACTGGGGAGAAGTTTGGGCTGCTGGAGATGTTGCACAGGCCCACCGGGTTGCACAGGTGAACACCGTGTCGGTTTATTGTTAGAAATGGGTCTGGAGGGGTTCAGTGAAGTCAGGGATACAGCCCTGGGGTCCTTGTGGGACTGAGTAAGGTTGGAAAGCTGTGCCTAATTCTCCACCTGCCTTCCTCCCAGGTGTGTGCTCTTCAACCCAGATGGCTGCTGCTTGTATAGTGGCTTCCAGGATTCGCTGCGTGTGTACGGCTGGGAGCCAGAGCGCTGTTTCGATGTGGTCTTGGTGAACTGGGGAAAAGTAGCTGACTTATCTATCTGCAACAACCAGCTGGTAAGCCACTGCTCATGAAGAGTGCAGGAGATGGCTGCAAAACATGAGATAAAATCCTCCTGCCTCCTCGCAGACCTTCTGACCTTTAAGCTTATGTCAGACCGTAAGCGGCCAGGGCTTGCAATGTGCCCAGCGCTTAGACAGAATTCGTGTGCTTTTGCTTTCAGCAGCCTCGTGCTCCACTTTGTCTCTTGTTGGCTTCTGGAGGAAAGAACTGAGGCTTGGTTGGACCAGCATTTAGAAATGATGCTTGGCAAAAGTTTTATTGTAGCCTTTCGTAAAATATTGGCAGCTTCAGATTGAAAGAGCCAAAGCACTGAACTGAGACATTCTCAAGCACAGTTGCTCAGGGTCACTCCATCATGCCTGTTCTCAAAAAAGCTGGTGTGCGCCCTGCTCCCTGGTGAATTACCTTGATCTTTTGCCTCTGCAGATAGGAGTTTCCTTTGCGCAAAGCACAGTCTCTTCCTTCGTTGTGGATCTCAGCAGAGTCACAAAGTCGGGTTCCGTTCCTCACGGGCTGATCAGGGATGAAGAGCCTCTTGTGCCGCCTACCCCCACGGGGTCCTCCCTTCGCCGCATCTATGACAGGCCCTCAACTAGCTGCAGCAAGCCACAAAGGTAAGGGGATCTGCTGGCTTGTTGGATTTCAAGATTTTAGGAAGTGTACGAGGAGCTCGGCCCTCTCGCTCTCTCTGACAGAGTCCACGTGACTTGCCCTGACAGCATTTCTTTTTCCACAGCAGAGTGAAGCACAACTCAGAGAGCGAGAGGCGCAGTCCCAGCAGTGATGATGACCGGGATGAGAAGGAATCAAAGGCCGAGATCCAGAACCCGGAGGATTACAAAGAGATCTTCCAGCCCAAGAACGCTATCTGTCAGTACCTGAGTTTATCGTGCTTTTGAGCGGTGTTTGGGTTAGAGCTGTAGGCGTTGAACTGGTTCAGTAGAAGTGAGCTTTGGCTTACTATAATAGAGGCTTTGCCTGTGACTGGGGGAGTCTAGAAAGCTTTTATTTAATACTCTGTGCTTGGACACTAAACCACCGATAGTGTTTGGTGTGATGTGAACTGCTGCAAGGTGGCACCTTTACCCTGGTGCAGTGATGTCTGGTTGAAGCCTGGCTTAGAATCTGGAGCTCCATTGTAAGCATTGCCTTCCTGTCCCGATTAGGAAGGACTAGAGTGATATGGGATCTTTATTAGCTTAGAATTTTGATACGTATAAAATCAGCAGCCTCCATTAAAGAAGAAAAGGCAAAATATTTTGTTAAAGCAGAGATTGTTCTTTAGGAGGCATAGTGCAAGGCCTGTATCTCATTTTTATGTAACTGAGAAAAATGAGATATTCTTTCTAAGGAATTAATAGTCATAATTTTTATTTACTTATTTAAATTAATTTGGCAGGAGGTGATTTTTTTATAATCCAATTTGTTGTGACAGTGCCTTTTATTGTGCTTCACACCTCCGCAGCAGCAAGGAGCAACATGAGTCAGTTTTGTCCCTCCCATCCATGAAGGCTGAAAGCCTTTGGCTAAACTCAGCAATAGCATCAAGGTCTGAAGGAGATAACTCTGTTTGCCTTATCACCCGTTGCCCTAATCAGTATTGTTGGAGATCTCCCAGCATCAAGGTTGATTTATCGCTAATCTGTAGCCTTGGATGCTCCTTCATTTTTTTTTAATTTTTTTTTTTCCTCTCTTTCTGTAGGTCGAACTCCTCCTCGAAACAACGAGCCCTTTCCAGCCCCTCCTGAGGATGGTGAGTATGAAAATGACCCTTTGGTGGGAATGGGGTTAATGGCCCTCGAAAGAGGGAGAGCCACATGTCTGCAGAAATGACTACTTGTAGTCTAAGCTATACAGAACCTTTGCTCTCAACTTCTCTTGAAAGGAACAATCAATTTCTGCTTTCCCACTTCTTTCCATCTTGGTAGAGCCCGTAACTGCAAAGGAAGCAGCGAAGCCCAGCCAAGCTGCGGATGTCCAGACCCCATTGCCAAAGCAGGAACTTGTACGTACCGCATGATCTGTTAATAGCTCTTTATGCTTCCATTCTGAAAGATATGTGAGTGCTGGAGGCTTTATGATTTTTAATCAAGCTGATGTCTTTACTGAAGAGCAGTAAAAGTGCAGCTGTAGTCTTTGACCTGCTGGTGTCTTGCCTGAGCAGTAGAATTGAAGGCCAAGACTCCAACAGGCAATGGCTCTATTGCTTTTGTTTGCTTCTCACTCTTGCACCGATATTTCTCCTTGCATCTCAAAATTGGGGCGCACTGAAGAGACCCAGGTGCCAGGTTTCCGCAAGTACTTGAACTGAGGCTGTTTTGTGGCAAGCAGCCGGTGGACCGGGATACCTTATACTGGCTCCTTTCGAATTCCCTCTTTGCCTTCAGGCTGGCCGTGGCCCATTGCCCTAATTTTAGATGCTGATAACAATGACAGCACTTGGCACTTCTGCCTTGGCATCTCCATGTTCTTTGCAAACCTTAATTATACCTTGGTGTGTACCTGAGAGATGCTTTATTGCCTCTTAAACTGTGCTAGCAAATTGGAGACTGTTTCTGCAGTAAGACTGCGCTGTGGCAGGAAAGCGGGTCAGGAAAAAGAGACCTTGGGGCCTACAGGAAAGCTGGAGAGGGGCTGGTGCCAAGGGCAGGGAGGGACAGGCCAAGGGGAATGGCCTGAAGCTGCAGGAGGGGAGATGGAGATGAGATGTGAGGCAGCAATCCTTCCCTGTGAGGGTGCTGAGGCCCTGGCCCAGGGTGCCCAGAGAAGCTGTGGCTGCCCCTGGCTCCCTGGCAGTGTTGAAGGCCAGGTTGGATGGGGCTTTGGGCAACCTGGGCTAGTGGAGGGTGTCCCTGCCCATGGCAGGGGTGGGACTGGGTGGGCTGGGAGGTCCCTTCCCACCCAAACCAGTCTGGGGTTCTGTGATAATCAGACGAAGGCCAGATTGTTGCTTCTGGAGCTTTTATCCCAATTTCTCCTGTAGCCTGATCCGTTTCAGAGGCCACCAATTGCCTCCTCAACTCCTTTGACCAGAACAGAGCCGTCGGTGATTCCTGCAGCCCGGAATGAGCCCATTGGCCTGAAGGCCTCTGACTTTCTACCAGTAAGTGTCTTTGAACAGATGTTTCCAGCCGGTGTGTGTGTTGGGTGGTGTCAGAAAGGGGGTTCTCTGAGGTGCAGAAGTGTCTTAGGTGCTTTCTGCAGCCTGCGGTCCTCAGTACTGAATGAGAACTTGTTACCTCCCGCTCTCCCTCTGCTCACTTGGTGCATCCCCTGTGTCCAGCTTATTCTCCTGCTTCCCAACTGCTTTCACTTGCAGTTCCAGTGGAATTAGCGCCCTGTCGGGATTGACGGCAGGCTGCTGCGGACGCAGCAACATTGATCCATGTTCACAAAGGGTGTGTTAGCAAAGCAGAGAGCAAGGGGTGAGAGAAAGACACTGAACAATTCCACGTGCTGGACAGTAATTCGTATAGAAAAATTGGTGTCTGCCGTTACACATATCATTATGAGTCTTTCCCTCCTGTGTTTGGGGACGTCTCGGCCTCGCTCGGGGGGGTATTCCCTGTCCCAAAAAGGGAGAAGGGTCCTCATGATCCCAAACTCTAAATGTGAGCAGAGGAAGAGAGATTTCAGCATGGTATGGGCCGGAATCAAATTGAGAGTCTAATAAATTGTGCAAGATTTGTGCTTTGTGATAGAATTTGATTTCAGATGAACGTTTCACATAAAAACCCCAGGGTTTCTTCATTTCTTCATCAAAACATACTGGTTTTGAAAGCTTCCTTTAGATTGACTTTTTTCAATTTTGAGAGGTTTTTCCAAAGCTTCAAACCTGTTTGTGATTGATACCATAGAAGAGGCAAAAGAGAAGTAGCTGAAGTTGGAACAAATTGAGCATTTCTGTTTCAAAACGTTTATAAAACAATCTGCAAGAAAGTCAGTATATTCCCGTCCCTCTGTACACCAAAGCTAGCTCTCACCTAGGCCAGAGAAGACTCCTACCCTTCTGTGCCATCCTGCTCTGTTGCTGTTCCTCCACTGGTGTCTGTACTTTCAGGCTGTGAAAAACCAAAGCCAGACGGAGCTCGTGGACGAGGAAGCCATGTCCCAGATCAGGAAAGGCCACGAGACCATGTGTGTGGTACTCACCAGCCGCCACAAGAATCTGGACACCGTACGGGCTGTATGGAGCACTGGTGACATCAAGGCAAGGATGTGGAGATACCTGAGGCTCGTGAGGAGAGCTGCTGAGCGGTTCTTTTGGCTTGTTTGCGGCCGATTCCGCCTCTTAGACAAAATGCGGGTTCTCACAGCTTTTGTCCCCAGGGCTGCACCCCAGAGTGCTGCTGGGTCCCACTTTTGAATGGTCACAGAGAAACGTGGAGAAAACTTTCTCACGTGAGAGTTATCTTCTCTTCCCTAGCCAACTCCACGTTTCCTCTCCCTTTTTTTTTTTTTTTTTTTTTTTAAAAATGGTGCTAGATATTGATTGCGTTAGTCTAGCCAGTTTGAGCTTTGCAATAGACAACTTCTTCCCCTTTTCTCTCAGAACTCTGTGGACTCTGCAGTGGCAATCAACGATCTGTCTGTTGTCGTGGACCTCTTGAATATTGTCAACCAAAAAGCGTGAGTCCTGGGTGGGGGCAGCCCCTAGGAGACCCGAGAGCCGGCTGGCTGGGCATCGGGAGCGCCGTGCTCGACCTCCCCCCTGTCCAGTGGGCCATGGCAGCGTGAAATGTGTGTGCTTGTGGTCGGGCCCTCGAACCTGCAGCGCCAGTAACTGCTGGAGTTGCGTGGGGCCTTTTCTCTAGGCAAACGGTGCCTCGCAAGGAAAATCCAAGTCTTGGGGTTTCATAAAGTGATTCTGCTGTCATTAAAATGTCAGAACCTGCCACTTTCTATCACAAGGGGGAGTCAGGGAACTTGCACAGCAACCTTGAGTGCTGCTGCCTGGGCTTTTTTTTGCCAGAAAGCGTTATTTGTGTCGACTCAGCCTTGTGAAGCCTCAGTCCGCAGTCTCAGAATGTGTCCTTTTCTTTTCAGGTCTCTCTGGAAGCTGGATCTGTGTACTATAGTCCTGCCGCAGATAGAGAAGCTACTCCAAAGTAAATACGAAAGGTGAGACCCAAAGAACATGGTGTGCTCGGGGGACAAGGTGTGGATATTGATAGGAGAGCTCCACTGGGTATTTTGTAGCTTAAAGAAAATCCTGAACAAATCACAGCAGGTACAGTGTAATGGTGATAAAACGTCTGGAAAAGAGCAATGGAGTTGCCAGGCGTGTGTGGGAAAAGATATGGAAGGTGTGCGTGGGCGAGAAGAACGGGATGCTGAGATTCAGCGTAGGGGTGTTGGATCGAAGGCAGCTCTGGCAGCCAGGAGGGGTCACGTCGATGTGGAACAAGGGGGACTCTGCGGACTGACGGGAGTGAAACTGTCGACTTGGGACAAGGGGAATGAAGTCCCGGAACAGCCTTGGGGTCTCTTGGAAGATTGAACCTCATCGTTAGGTGGCAAAAATCTGCAGCTGCTCTCTTAAGATGGAGTTCCTGCCCTTCCTCCCTACGGGGAGAGAGGCTCCTGCCAAGTGCCCGCGGCAGGACGTCTCTGCTCTTGAGCAGAAAGGCCCCAATTCGCGGGGCGTATGCCAGGACCTCTCAGAAGGGCCAGTTCTCTCAGGCGTGACTCGAGCCAAGACCTTGTTGGTACTCGGCTGTTGCTCTCCTTACCAGTTACGGGGGTGAAGGAGTGTCGCTTGAGTAGATTCTCCGCAGTGGCTGGATGTGAGCGAGGGCCGTGTGCTGGGAGGGCAGGAATGAAATTCGAGTGCGACCCGATTCTCTGTTTGTCTTTCAGTTATGTGCAGACAGGCTGCACCTCCCTGAAACTCATTCTCCAGAGGTTTCTGCCACTGATCACAGACATCCTTGCTGCACCACCTTCTGTCGGAGTGGACATCACCAGAGAGGAAAGGTGAGGCGCGTACCTCCGCTGGCTCCCTTTTTGAACCAGCCTTGCTCTTGGGTCAGCTTTGCTGCTCGCCATCGAGGCCGTGACGCTAGACTGGGCATGCCTTCCCTTTTGTCTGCAAGCACCAAACCCTCCTGCACTCAGAAAAAGACCAAGGACTGCTTTTTCGTCTGTCACTGTGTATTGAGTCATACCTAAACAAAGCGTGAGTAGGTCAGGAGTAAAACCACCCCGTGGCTTCACCCTCTACCTCACAAGACACATGAGTTGTCAGCGGGGCCCTGGATTTCCAGTTCATTCACCAGATAGGTCTGCTCTGAGAATTGGCCCTCCGAAAACAGGACCCCTCTCCTCCCTGGACTTTACTGCCAAAGGGAAAAAGGGGAGTGAAAGAGCCCTTAATGTGGATGCCATTCTCCTGCGTCATCAGGACGTGGGCTGAATCCATGGTGTTTCTGCAGAGCCGCGTTCGTGTTTCAGCCTCTCCCAGCCGCTTGCAGGGCTTGTGTTTTCTCTCCTGCTTGAGTCGCCTCTTTGGCGCTACGGGAACAAGCACATCTCTTAAGCAGCTGAGGATTCACGCTGTGTCTGCTGTCTGGTTTTTTGCAGGCTCCATAAATGCAAGCTGTGCTACAAGCAGCTGAAAAACATCAGCAACATTGTCAAGAACAAGTCCGGGCTCAGCGGCCGCCATGGCAGTGCCTTTCGGGAACTACATCTCCTCATGGCTGTCCTGGAGTGACAGCCGCCGCCTCCTCGCGTGCAAACACAGGTGGCCAAGCCCCCTTCCGCTCTCGGTCCGGCTGGATTTCACCTCTCTCCATGTGTCCGTCTTCCCCCCCGCAGCACGACAGGGCAGTGGAATCTGCCTGGCCGGTCGCCTGCCCGGCCCTGGCGCCTTACGTGCTGGCTGGAGGACCTGAGGGGAGAGGCCCCTGTGCTGCGGGAGGGGACCTGGCTGGCGCGGCACCCCGCAAAGCCCCCGTAGGGACGTGGCTTCACCTCAGTTCATCGTCTCGGCATCGAGCTCTCGCCTGCTCTGTCTCCGCGTGCCAGCCTTTCCCTGTCAGGAGGCTCCGAACCTGCTGTCACCCCTCCTTCCCCTCCTGCGTGCCATCGGTTCTTGTAGCTCAGCTCTGGGGGCCGGGGTCGGCCGGCCCCGCTCTCTGCAGCGCGCTGAGGACTGCGGTGTCCGTCCCGCTGAGCCTGCCGTGGGCCGGGGGGCCCTTCCCTGCAGAAGGGGCTTCAGCTGCCGCGTGGGACGTGTCCTCGTCAAACGGGAGCCAGGCCACCGTGCCTGGGGTGGTCTCGAGGACCTGCACGGAGAGGAGGCTGGCTCCTGGCTTCTCAAAAATCCCTGCTGGCACCCTGGGCCGCAGAAGATTAATATCTTCAGGCTGTTGCTGGGAAGGGAGGCTGGGAACCTGGATCTGTTAAAATAGGTGACTTAGAGAGGACTTGTGTGTGTTTGCCTTTGGGGGTAAGGATGGGGGAGGGTGGAGGAACAGAGGGACGTGGACTAACATCTTTCTGCATCCACTGGACTGCTCTTAGGGGTGGTTTTTTGGTTGTGTTTTTTGTTTTTCTTTTTCCCCCAATAAATGTCTGTCAGAACCTTTCTGTCCCTCTTTCTTCTTTCCTGTGGGGAAAGAGGTTCCTGTTGGTGCTTCCCCTGCTCCTCCCAGCCTGTTCGATACACTGGAGCCTGTTCTCCGGGAAACTGTAATTTATAATGAATTCTATTAAAAGATTTGTAACTTTTTCTTAAAAAGCTGTGTTAACTGCCTGAATCTCTTGAAGTACTGTTCACCTTGGCGCAGCCCCTGGCTGGGAGCGTCCAGGGAAAGCAGGGCTCCATTCCCTGCGTGTCCCCTTGGGAAACCGGCCCTTCTCCCCCTTCCTGCTGGGAGGCCGCGGTGAGTAAGTGGACGGGGCGAGCGTGTCGGGGAGACGGCACTCCCCGGCTGCCTTGCTCAAACCCCGGGGGAGGTTTCACTCCGCAGCCCAAAGAGCAGCGTCACCCTTGGTGGTTTGTCCTGCCCAGCCCACGCAGGGCTCTTCTCCCCACCCCAGCTGGACGTAGGGATGCGCCGCTTTATCTCCGTGGTTTTTCCGTCAGCTCTGGAGCCAGGCGCGGGTGTTTGGGGCTGTAGGAGACCGTTTCACACGTGTGTAAGCTGGGGCAGCGGGAAAGCTAAAAGGCTGGTCCCTACCTTGCCGATATTTTGTCCAAACACGGTCAAGTTTTAGGAACAAAAGGCAGCGTCCTGCTCTGCTCCGTGGCCGCGGAGGCGGCTGCTGCCCGCTTCAAGCAGCGGGGAACTCGGGGTGCGCGTCCTGCCTGCGCTGCAGCCGCTTGCTGCCTCACGCGGGGGGGCTCTCGGGCAACACCCCCCCCCCCGCTGCGACCTGACCAGCGCGAAAAGGCTCCAACAAACAGCCCGGAGAGATGGAGCCGGGTGCTGCAGCGCGGAGCCTTGCTTAGGGTTTAACAACTCGTCTCCCGCGCAGTAAGGGAGCCCAATAGCCGCGTTGCGGGGGGCTGGCCCAGAGGCAGCTGCAAGAGGAGGGGGGTCAGTTGGCTTTTCCAGCCGGGGGGGGAAATGCGGGGAGGGAGAGCGGGAGCACCCACCCGGAGCGGGGCTCAAACCCGCTGCAGGGAAGTGACAGCAGCGCAGGAGCGGTGGCTTTAACAGTTTATTTAAAATAAGTTTTGTTACAAAACAGGAATTTTTTTTTTTAAATTATTAAAATACATAGAAACATCTAATCTTATAAAAGGCTAAATTTACCCCCCCCCCTTTTTTTTTTTAATTTTTTAAATAGAATATGCTGTGGAAGAATAAGAGAGGGCTGCGGTGGGAAGGAGCCATCGGTGCATCCAGCCGGTTACCCGCAGCAGGAGGAGGGGTGCCCACGGGTGGGTGCTCAGCGGTGCGGGGGGGGCCGTGCCGGCTCCCCGCCGCAATCCCCCCACTTAAGCCAACGGGCTTTTGGGCTGGAGGGCTGGATATTTTTTTTGTTTGTTTGTTTGTTTCCCGCTTGTTTTCCATTCCAAGACCATGTAAACAGGGTATAAATATTTCAAACACTTTCATCTTGACCACACTGTGATCTCTCTTGACACGACAACCGGTAATTAACTTTACAATCGCCTTATT
>VXBL01006313.1:212151-225642 GCA_013400195.1 Aramus guarauna | reverse complement strand
TGATGGGGAGTCACGGGGGGGACCACACAAGCCGCTCCAGCCACTCGCCCCGGGGAAAGGGGGCTGGGAAGGGTCACCTCCACGTCCCCGTGCCGTCCGTCATCGGCGCGCGGCGCCTGGTCCCTGATCAGCAAATGCGGAAAAAAACCCCGGTGAAAACCTCCCAGCCTCCGCAAAGCGGCACCTCCCCTGCGCTTCGGCTGAGGTCTATTGGCATTCCCGGCACAGAGCCCTCAGCGTGGATGTCGGAGTGTGTGTGTGTGTGTGTGTGTGTGTGTGTGTGTGTGTGTGCCTATAGACACACGTATAGGCGTTCCTATACGCACCCGTAGGGGCCCCGGGCAGTTGTGCGTAAATATCCCATTATTTGTGATAATATTGGTAAAGGGACTTTCTGCTTCCCGACAGCAACCGTAATGCCATAGCAGCACTGACTTCCGTTTCTGAGCTGTAAGGGTAAAATAAATGTTTAAGTAAATTACTTTAACCGGCAATTAATTTCCTGGCTTTTGAACGCTTTGGGTGTTTAATGGTATTGCAATTATGCGATGCACGTAAGTCAAGTAAGTCTGAATTAACCAGGCATATGCCGGAATTCTCCCGGTTAGAAAAATAACTTGATGAATAAGCACGGAGCAAAACCTGAGATGAGGAAAGGGTTTTGTGCCGACAGCCATATTCAGATAGTCACCCGTGAGCATTAACTCCCCCCCCCGCCCCGAAGAGCAGGCCTGATTTTCGGCAGCCCCAGCACACCAGGGACAGGATCCCCGGGGATCCGGGAGCGGGGTTATTTCGGGGTGGATGCACGCTGGTGGCCCAGCCCCATTTCCCTCGGCTGCAACGCTCTTTAGCCGTTCAGTGCCGTAAATCCCAGGGGATGCCCGCTTGCCGCGGGATGCGCTGGGAGGCTGCGGGTGCAGGGGGTGGGTACCCTGCTCGTACCCCCCCAGGGATTCACCCACCCTGATCATCTCAGCGATGTTCCTTTCCTTGGATGTCACGTCTCCGTGACCCGAGCGAGCACCGGCTGACGACATCGCCGAAGGTATTTTTAGAAACGCCGCTGCGCAGGCAGGCGGGCAGGGAAAAGGCAGCAACCGGCAGGGCCCGTGGCCGGCGGCACCCCGCTGCGAGCACCCGGCAGGTAGCGGCAAGGCTCGATATAGCGACGACCATCAGTGCCGACACGCAGCTGCACCGCGCGGACGGCACCGGCAGCACCAACCCGCCGCGGGGCGCGCAGTCGGGGGACGGTGACCCCGGTGCGGGTTTAGCTCTTTTGCTTTAGCCCGTGGCCGAAAAGCATCGCTGTTGGGACGCTGTTAAGTCAGGCAGGTTAATTCGCCTTTTACTTGGATGAAGGGAAGCTCCAGCGATCGAAACACAGCGCTGAGCGGGGCCTTTTGCATTAGGCATTTGTTCTGCCCCGAGCCCATATTTAACCTACATAGCCGGCTGAAAAATCCCCCAAATCCCAAAGCAAAATTTGAACTCCCCCTCCCTCCGAGCAACCGGACAACCGAGTCCACGGGTGCAGGCGGGAGCATACCTGAAGCCTCTTCTATATTGGGATGCTCCCTGTAGGAAATTCCCACCAGAAGCACCAGGCATCGTGAGAATGTGTCCCCAGAGCACAATTAATTATAACCCGGCTCGTTATTCTAATTTTGCTCCTCCTTGAGGAGGCGAGGGGATTTCTCGGCATTGCTGAGGCACGGTTTGCCAAGCCGACACGAAACGCTTACCGAAGCAGGAACGAACCCCCGGCATTCCTACATTGCCCTTTTGCGCAAAGACAGGAGTTTTAATTAAGTCTTAGCATGCTCCTGAGAAATTTAATACTCATTTTAAAGTTCACCAAGGGAATTAATTCAACCCGGAGGCTCCGAGCCTTCAGATAGGGTTGCGCTGAGCCGGGTGGAGAGCGGGGAGCTGGGGAGGGGTGTCGCGAGGATCGCTGCCTACGTCCGACGCGATGGGATGCTGCCGGCCTCAGCGTGGCGGAGGGGGCTCCGCAGCGGCTTCGGCTCAGCCCCCCTCGCCCCGGGCAAAGCCCGCGAGCCGGTTAAGCCGGGTTTAGGCTGCCGGGGTGGGAGGCAGCAGCCCAGGGCAGCACGGTCCGGGGTTGAGAAGCCGGCCGGTCCGGCTGGGAGCCGCTGCTCGGCTCTGCCGGTGTGTCTCCATGCAAGTCTACGTCAAGCAAATGATAAAAGCGACGTCTTTTTCAGCCCGCTGTACGCAGGTAGAGAAAAAACTCTGCAAGCCACGTATCGCAGCCGCCGGCGCAGATGAGCGCAGAGCAAGATGTAGCGGCCGTCAGACAGACGGCTCCTCCTCCCCTCTGAATTCCCTACCTCGGCCTGCGTCGCAGAGCCAGCTGACCAAAACCTCGGCTTCCACGTCTCCCTTTTACCTACCTTTTCTCTTTGTCATATTTTTCAGCTGGCTTCAGGGACGACTTGGGGTTTGCCTTGTGCCTTCCCTAAGCAAAGCCGCGCCGGGCTCATCCTGCGCCACGCTGGCTGCTGGGGAGCTGCGAGCCGCTCTGCGGGAGGACCGCGGCTCACCTGCTAAGTCATTAATGTTTCACGGCATTAACCAATACGGGCTCCTGCTCACAAAGCACCGCTTGGAAACAAGGCTAAGAATAAGCACGACGTGTCCCAGCCGAGGTTAAACTACCCCCCAACGCCCCGTCGGCTGGGGGATGCCCATGCTGGTGGACCCGGCAAGGGGGCAGCTTGATATCAATTAAATTCCATCCGGGACATTTTATCCAGCAAATAAAAATGAAGGTGGTACGGGAAAGATCGCTGCATCCCAAGCGGGAGGTCTGGGAGCTGCTGGTCTGGCAGGAGCCCGCCGTCGGTCCCCTTCCTTCCTTGGGACCTTCCGCTCGGGACCTCGGGTGCTTTCTGCAATTCTTTTACATTGAAAAAAAAATCGACGACTATGGAAGTTGCAGTTGGGTAACTGGGAATTTTTTTTTTTTTTATTTATTTTTCAGAGTTTTGCTACTTCTGCCGCTCATTTTCTCCTTGAAGCCAAGCCCCCCGCGGTGGCACCGGGCCCCTTACCCCGGCGGGGTACCAGGGTGTGCAAAGACGGGGTTGGGCTTTCCTCCGCACAGGCAAAGCCACGTGAGCCATCCCCTTTAGAAAATACATTCAGTTCTCAGCAAACCCATTTATTTTTAGTGCCCCCCAAAGTGTGCTTGACTTTTGGAGAAGAAACGAAGGAAAAGCAGTAATTCTGAATAATTTAGGGAACAGAGTTTTGGGGCTGATGTAAGTGGCCGTGCTGTGCCGGGGGGGGGCTGGAGGAACACGGGTCTCACTGGCAGCATCCAGCGAGCTGAGGCATGGGCACAGGTAAATCAGCGAGAGCCTCTGCAGGGAACAGGGAAATACCCCTGTGGTCATAAAGTAAACGCACCCCTGTAACGGAAAATATCGTGACGGCAAGTAACCCGTGAGATGAGCTCAGCTGCATCCCCACTGCAACGCGAAAGCTGCACCCGATAACGAGGTGAATATGCAAACGAGGTGGGATGTTCTCCGATGGAATTAAATAGCCTTCCCTCTAACCGGCTTTGGCTGCTCAGTATTGAGCTGTCTGCATAATCCCACCGCAAGTCCATCCCGACACGGGTACGACCGCGCTGGCGCTGCCGCCCCCGGGTCCCCGGTGCGCTCCGTGCCACCTATGGATGTTAACCCGCCCCGGGAGCGTTCCCACGCTTGTCCCACCGTGTCTCGGTGCCAGCACGCGCGGGATGCTGTCCCACCGCCGCTCTGCAGCTTTGACACCAACGCTCCTCCAGCGGGACGGAAACGTTACCCTCCCATGCATTATTAACACCCGGTACATCCAACGGCTGTCTCTACCTTCGCACGGGTGACGCAGCCCGGAGCCCCGCAGCGCCTGCGCCAGCTCCCAGGTGGGCTCAGCCGTGCCCACCGTTTGCATCCGAGCCCCTCGTTTCCCTGTGCCGTGGGGGTGCTCCCACCAACGCCGTGCGCTGCCGGGTGATCTCTTCCCTGCTGTCACCTTCCCTGAGCTGGAGCGTGCCGGCTCACCCTGTACCACCACTTCCCACTTCACCGGGAAAAACCTGGGGTCTTTCAAGTTTAACTTAGTGAAATGTTTTCCATGGTGATTTAATTATTGTGGACCCAACTGGGACCATATTCTCACTTTTTTCCTCTAAGATGTAAATTGGAAGCTCAACATGAGCCGGCAACGTGCGCTGGCAGCCCAGAAAGCCACCCGTGTCCTGGGCTGCGTGTCCAGCAGCGTGACCAGCAGGTCGAGGGAGGGGATTCTGCCCCTCTGCTCTGCTCTGGTGAGACCCCCCTGCAGTGCTGCTTCCAGCTCGGGGGTCCCCAGCACAAGAAGGACACGGAGCTGTTGGAGCGAGTCCAGAGGAGGCCACGGAGATGATCCCAGGGCTGGAGCACCTCTGCTATGGAGACAGGCTGAGAGAGTTGGGGTGGTGCAGCCTGGACAAGAGAAGGCTCCGGGGAGACCTTAGAGCCCCTTCCAGTCCCTGAAGGGGCTCCAGGAAAGCTGGAGAGGGGCTGGTGCCAAGGGCAGGGAGGGACAGGCCAAGGGGAATGGCCTGAAGCTGCAGGAGGGGAGATGGAGATGGGCTGTGAGGCAGCAATCCTTCCCTGTGAGGGTGCTGAGGCCCTGGCCCAGGGTGCCCAGAGAAGCTGTGCCTGCCCCTGGCTCCCTGGCAGTGTTCAAGGCCAGGTTGGATGGGGCTTTGGGCAACCTGGGCTAGTGGAGGGTGTCCCTGCCCATGGCAGGGGGGGCACTGGGTGGGCTGGGAGGTCCCTTCCAACCCAAACCAGTCCGGGGTTCTGTGATAATTGAGATGGTGAAGAAAACTGCACTCAATTCATAGGAAGAGTCACCAAGGAGATCCATAAATCTACCTACCAAAATTTTACAGGGAAAACCTGTTTTTTCCCTTGTAAAACTTGGCAAGCAAATAGATGCACAACTACCACAGAAAGCCATGCTTTTTCAAAATAAAAGCAAAATTTCTTGTTCCTGCGTTGGGGCTTCAAAGACATCCTGCTGTCACAGCAGACTACAAAATTGAAAACTGCAAATAAAATGCTTGGATCTGTCCTCAGAGCAGGGTTTACGCGCAACGAGGGTCTTCTGCTTCTCAACTAAGCCGGTGGAAGTTGGGGAAACAATCAAAGGAAACGTTAAATTCCATCCTCCCGCTAAGGTTTAGGGAAAACGGAACAGCACAGCAACGCGCAAGGATGTTTTAGAAAAGAAAACTTCTACGTCTACGCCCAATGAATACTAAACAGCCACTTGCTTCGGCTCTGCCGCCCGCGCCCGGCGCTGCGTGAGCACGTTTAATTTGTCTTTATGAAAAGGACTGGACCCACACCCGTATTTTTATGTATATGCCTTAAAGATGAGCGGGATGTGACGGGTGAGGCTGGGTCATCTCCGTCAGGAGATCCCTTGAGCAATCACTCACGACTGGGAAAACGAGGAGCGAGTAAGGAAAATCTGGCAGCGCAGGCAGAAGCAGGCAGGAGGGTTTAGGCAGACTGACAGGGAACAACTGCCAGCTCGCTGCTTTTTTTTTTTTTTTCCCCCCATGTCAAGCTTTGGAGATCCTAGAGAGGTGTTGGGTGAAAAAAGTACGGATGAGATGGAGAAAGAAACGGTACACGAGGTGGGACCAAGGCACGGCTGAGGCGCTCAGCATCCCACGCAGGGTGGGATCGGGGCTCTCCAGGGTCCCTGGTTGAGCTCTCCTCATCTTCACCCCACCAGACAGAAAGCGCTGCCCCATTAACCCCTCGGGGAACAGCGGCAGAAGAAGCACAAAGCCTGTGTGTGAACGCCCAGGCACGTGCCACGAAAACCACTCCAATCCAGAGGCATTTTCCTGGTTTTTATCCCCCGCCTTCGCTTTTGACGCAGACTCTGCCTGCTCGCCCCCAGCCCCACCCCACCGCTCTCACCTGCGGGCTCAGCCAGGCCGACCCTGTCCCCGGGCACATTTTTCGGAAGCATCCTTCTCCACCGGCCAGTCTCCGCGCAGAGCCCGCGGGTCGGAAGACGTACTCCCCGAGGCCGCGGCACTCGCCCTCCTCGCCGCGGGCAGGGATGCTCTCCGCAGCCTGCATCCCGCTCCTCTTGCTGCTCCCCTTGCTCCAGCCCTGCACTGACAGTCCTGCCAGCGCACACAGTGCGTGCATGGCCCCGCGCAGCCCGGGCAGGGCGCTGGGCTCTGGATACGGCCCCCGCGGATCCCTGCTGCAAACCTCCCCGGCACCCTGGGAGAAAACCGGACCGGTTCGGCCGCGCTGGGGTGGCCAATGCTGACGGCGGCTCTCCAGGGGTGACGCTTCACCGCACTTTTCCACACGTGGTGCCACGCGGTTGGAAAAAGCGTTGCCTCTTCGTCAGGGCCTTTGTCGCATCCGTCCCAATCTCAGGGGTCTCTGGCTGAAGCCCCCCGGCAGTTCTCCTCTGCCCTTGTTAAGGACCAGTAAATGCTTTTCTAAAGATGGTCCGTAATGGTGCCCGGTCCCAGAAGGGTCCCGGGAGCTGGTGCGGAGCCAGGGTGGCAGGACCCCCCCCGGGATGCTCCACTCGCTGCCAGCCTCCCCGTGAGCGGAGGCAGAGGACGGCTCCCCACACCCAGCGTCACCTTCGCCGACAAGTTTCTGAGTCCATGCAAACCTCTGGCAGCTCTGCCTCGTCCGTGACCGGAGACGGAGAAAGTAACGTCCCCTCCGCTCCCGTCTGCCAGTGTGTTAAGAAAATGAGAGCCGATTAAAGTCCGTCCCCTCCTGAGCACCGCTGGTCCCGGGCGGATTGCTGACACAACCGATTTAGTAGCGCCAGCGGCCAGGTGGACTTTCCTCCCTCCGCAGATATCCAGATCTCGACGGGTCTGGGGTCGCTCGGGTCTGCTGCTCCGAGCGTTGGCTGTAGTCAAGAGAAGCGGTTTAATTGCACACAATGAGCGAGTTAATTGGGTTCTTTTTTGTCTCCACCACCCGTTAAAAGTGCCTTTCCTTGCGTCCACGCTGCTCACCACGCGAGGATGCCGGGATGGGATGGGATGGGAAGGAGCTCGGAGGAAAGCGCTCCGGTGTGCCCCCACCACCTCAGCAACCCGCATCGGCTGGCCGGCCCCCGTAGCACCCAAAATCTGTCCCGCGCCTCGAGGCAGGCACGCTGGAAAGCCCCATTTCCCTCCCGTTAACCTCCACCTGCGAGCGCTTTCTAGAAGGCGGCCAAGAACAGTAAAACCGGGGAGATTTGCAAAATAAACAGCCATCAAACGCAAAGACCTCGGTTCCTGCTCTGGAGGGCGTCTGCCAAGACACACAGATCGTATCGGGCTAATTTACAACAGGAAAACCACCCTAATTAGTGTTCAGGAAAGCGCTCTAATGAGGAGCGCGTTAGTGTAAAAAGCAAGAGCTTGGCGAGGTCGAGTCGTTCCTGAGCGCCAGGAAAACAGGAAGCGGGGCAGAGCCGGTCTCTGCCCGCGACACCGCGGCAGCACCATTTTCTGACTTTTCTAATCACGTTTCAGGCTATTAGCGAGGAACGTATAAACCCCAGAGCCTCGCGCCCAGTGACAGGCCAGCAACGCCCCACGTAACAAGCTCGGAGCATCGTAACGCCAGACGTGCCCGCTCTCCCCGGGGAGGGTCGCGCCGCCCTCGCAGGCATCTCCCCCCCCCTTTTTGGGGGCACCGCGTAGGTTTTATGGCTGGAGTTTCCCCTGGCGAAGGAGAGACCAGAAACCCCGTCAACGCTACGAGTCCCGTCTCGCCGGCGGCTGTGGCGGCGGCTGGTAACCATGGCAGCGGAGAGGTTTTTTTTCACGTGATATTGGTATTTCTGCGGCACAAAAGAGCCTCTTATCTCGAATGAGTAACGAGTCTGGCCGGTCTTCATTCCTCCGGTCACTGCTAAGACGAGAGGCAGGGCACGGCCCACGTGATGCTCGGCCCTGGGCTGAATTTGGACCCTCCCCAGGCAGACCCGCGGACCGGCACTGCGTGGGAGGTTCCAGAACGTGAAAGGATGCTCGCACGGACGCCGCAGCAACGCGACGCTGGGTCACGCCGTTCCCTGGGTGTCGCAGCCCAGAGCTGTCGGGGATGTCCCCCAGCCACCCCAGCAGCATCCCCACAACCCAATTTATCTCACTTCTCCAGTTACTCACATTTCCCCCCCTCCAGACCCCTTCCAATTTATCCAAGAAAACAGTTTGTTAGACTTTAACTGTTTGACTTCCGGCTCTTCTCATGCATCAAGTGACTCATACAAGCAGAAAAAAATGCACGAAATAACGTCGGTGTCGAGGCTTTACTGCTTCAGATGACTCAAACCCAACTTGCTGGGTTGCTCACATCTCCCTAAGACATTCACCCCCAGGGCGTGAACCAAAGTCGGGACATTTCATCCCAAAAGAAGAATGGGTAAAGGAGGAAAGCACGAGGGATGGAAAAACCTCACCCAGTGCAAGCTGAGCCTAAGCCGCTCTTACCAAAGGCTGGCGTGGGCACCTGTTGGCTTGTGCTCCTCTGCGTGACCCCTTCCAAATACTGGTCTGGCTTTTTTTTTTTTTCCGGACGCTAACTCCAGCGGGGCCGTTACCGCATGTAAAAGGAGCTGCGTGCTCGGGGCAGAGGAAACCGGACTCCTATTAGCTCCATTTTGGAGGGAAGTAAGAGGGATTCAGGGGGATTTAATGGCAACCGTGACTCAAAGCAGGTCTACACAACGGAAAAAGTATATTTAGGCAGAAAAAGTGGTTTACGGACTGCGCCCAGAATTAGGGGCATGTCCTGCTGGTGAAGGTCTCCCAGGTTTCAAGGTTAAAGTGCTTAATTTTATTTCAAGCTTTCTAATTAAATACCATTTAACCGGGCTTGCTATTTACCCTGCAATTTCTTTCTAGACCCGAGTCTAATCCCCAAACCTGCTTATTTGTTTTTACTTTCATTATAACCTTATCAGCGATTAACCTGCAACTGCACTTAATCTTTTTAAAAGATTGCTCCGACTATAAATACGGAGAAGATAGCTGCCCCATTTCAGTCCAAAGAAAAACAACTTCCTCCACGGTCAGACATCTACCGTGGGTTATATTATTCCTCTCGTAAGCTGATCTTTTTATTGGAGACGTTTGTCTTCTCTCACTTCACGCAGAACCTTAAATCAGAATCGCTTTTCTGAAAGACGTAACAGCACAGGCCACGAGGAATACGAATACCTTGTAGTATAAAAACTGTGTGTGTGTATATATATGTATATATAAAGTATCTATCTCTATAAACGATATTTTTATGCATTAAAACAGTATATATAAAGCCTCCAGTAAGGATGTAATTTGTGGTTATGAGGCAAAAACCTCGCACATAATGCAGATTCAACAACAGCAAGCTCTGCTTCCTCCTCCAGCAGTTATCTGCTCCACTTCTTGCACTCCAAAGCACCAACGGCTAAAACATCGCTGCAAGAAAACCTGGTTCCGATGGCTATGGACCTCTGAGAAATCTGTTAATTGGGAATGAACGTCAGGAGGAAGTCTGCAATGCAGAATTTCCAGGCAATAAGCAACTGCCCGGCAAGATCCCCCAAATGCTGCATTAATATTGTTAGAGGATCTCGTATCGGATCGATCCGACACTTAGGGACATTGAGGTGGGACGAACAAAAGCTAATAAGAAATGCAGCAAAGGTACACGGAGCATTACCAAATCCATCAGGAACGTTACGAGGGCAGTGGAAGGAACAGACCCGTGATACGTCGACGCCGCACGATATTTAATAGGAACGAATGCAAAGGGAGCCCGTTGCAAATACAGCAAAACTGGTAAATGGATGGAATTCCAAAATTCCGCAGAAGGCCAATTTATGGCAGCCCCCGAAAGAAGAGGCACTAACCGAGCTGCCCGTCTCCGACCCGTCATTTCTAAATAGTCCTGCACAGCAAATAGACCTGAGCTCAACTCCCCAACCCGCCTGTGAGCCCAACCCTACCTTGACCTTAATTATTACCTGGAGAATAATCTCTCTGAAGAACTAAAGCCGTAAACAGATCGCAGAGGAGGATAACTTCAAATCTCCCCGTGCTTCCAGAATTACCAGTTATGTATCCGGCACCATCTAATGCTGCCTGCTGAAAACTAAGATCTTCGCCACGAGTATTTGCCATTTATGAAAGCTTTTTTTTTTTTTCCCCTCCGTGTGGTGATTAAAAACATATAACAGTTCTACTACCAGTATTATGTGACCTCTGAGCCTCCACCACGTTTATTGGAAAATCTGTGAACTGTGCGTGGACACTTTCCTGGCTCCGTCGTTGCATCAGCGAGCAAAAAGATGGAAAACAACTGGAATATTGAAATAAATCCACCGCAAATGAATGGTAATCTACGTTGTGTTTATTGTAGATATAGTGAATTATGAAAGCCATCACAGCCCGCTATTCATTTAAACCCTTTTTCTAAACCATATCAAATTGTAGCAGCAAATCAGAACCCCGGGTTGACTTTTGCACGTTTCCTGGTTCCATTCTATAAATATTTATATAGTGAAAAAAAATACCTCGCACTCTGCACTGAAATCTTCTACCCAGCAGGAAACCACTTGCAAGTGAGTGAGGACAAGAAATATTTAGGGAGGTTTGGGTGAGTCCATGCTTTCCTCTGCAACGTTAAGGGCAGTGGTGGCTTCAGACCCTCCTGCGGTATATTGGAGCTCGTTAGATTTGTTTAAAAGACAGCGAGCCGTCGTTAATTAACACTAACATATATTCTGGCTTTCTCCACCACAGAAAACCATTTATTTTACAAGAGAGGGAGAAAAAAAACCACAGTAAAATAAGGAGACCCTGTAGGAGGTGAAGCTCAGCCCCAGGCTGCTGGTGGGAAGAGGGATCGCCCACGCGCGGGGGCGATGCTGACGCCCTTCGTGAGCAGCCCGGCCGTCTCACGGCCAGACCTGTGAAACCTGCAGCACTGCTCCCAGAATTTGCTGAACACTCGGAAAGTCCCTCAGCCGTGGCGCCGGGGCTGCTCCCTGCGGCAAAACCTGCCCCAGCTTTTCCTCCGGAGGATGGAAACCGGCTCTTCTCGATGGAGCCGGCAGTGCCGCAGAGGCTCGGCCAGCCGAAACCTTGGGGAGGATCAGCGTTGTCTCACCCGGCACCATCTCGCCCACCACTTCTCACCACCCCTCGGCTCACCAGCAGCTCGCTCCGGTTGGCTCTGGGTTTGAGGAAGATGAGGAACTGGTGGTGCTGGAGGAAGATTGGACACCTCGACTCATTAGCTGGGCGTACTGGCTGCTGACCAGGTGCTCGCCTTCCCGTCCAGCACCCGGTCCCAGGTTGGGAGAGCGCCTTCACCAGCGCCCTGTTGCAGTGATGAGCAAGACCAGAGTGGCTGCTCCATGGGAAACGTGGCCAAGAGCCAACCAAGTGACCGAAAGGAGCTGGAAGTTGGCTGCTGGAAACGTGGCAGGTCACTGAGGTCCAGCGATGACCACGGAGGATGCTCGTGCATGCTCACTCGCGCGCTACAGGCTCCGAGCTGACTCCAAACACAGGCTGGAAGAGGAGAGCACTTCCTGCGTTTCTCTTTCCCATCCCAGCTGGAAACCAACACGGCTTCTCCCTTCCTGCACTTGGTCTATCCCTCCCAGCAGCGGCAGGTTGGTGCACACATGGAAACCCAGGGCTGGAAGGGATCTCCAGGAATGTCTCCTCATTCAGGACTGTGTTTCCCCATCCCTGAAAGACGCTCATCAAATCTCATCGTAACAGCCACCAGTGATGGACAGCCCACCACCTCCCCGGATGGCTGGCAGGAACTCCTCTTCCCAGTGGCAAACCCAAGGTGGTCTTGGCACCATGGCAGAGACCCTCAAGCATCTTGCAGTCTATGCACACCGGGACGGACCTTGCCCTTCTCGTGACAGGGTGATTCGGTGTGGGCTCAGCTTGTGAGCATACTTCACGTGCTTTTTGGATGAATCACTCTCCAGCTGCTGCTGACAACCTTGAGTCCAACAGAGAAACCTCCTTGGTGTTTTTTTTCCCTGGTTGTTTCTGGCCAAGCAGTGACTCAGCTGTCAGAGGTGAATAACTCTTCACGCTGTATCTGAACACTCATTAACCATCCAGAGCCATAAAAAGCAATTTCTTCAGGGCTCCTTCTCTGTAAGGCTGGATTTTGAAGCAAGAGGGCTGGCCTGAGATGTAGTGGGAACATTCATAAAGATGCTCAATAACAATAGATCTCCAGAGCGTGGAAACCTTGTATGGTTCTGGGTCGTACGGTTTTATCAACAGCGAGTGAAGGCAGAACAGAAAGGTAGATCCTACCTGCAGCACCTAGCGAAGCCTACGGACACTGCGTGGAAATCATTAACGACAAAAAGCTTCTACCCCAGGCGTTTACTTAACTCCTACTCCTGCCCCAGGACCTGGTGCTTTTTCATTTCTCTTCTTTTTCTCCTTCTTCTTTCTCCGAAATCTCAGCAGCAAGGATTTCTTCTTCCTCTTGTGCCGTAGAAATCACACGAATGGTGACTAAGCTATCAGAAGATTTTGAGAATATTTCTTCTCCTAGGTGGGTACGCGCTTTGTGGGAGGTGACAGGCGATCTCCGGTGCACTGGTGATTTCGGTGGGATCGGACTGAAGTCGGAACCCTGTGACCCAAAATCAAAAGGCAGAACCAACCTTAGGAGACCCTCGCACACTACCCCCAACCACGGCCTCCGCGCTGTGCAAGCCAGACGGGCGTTTCACGGAGTTTCACCGCGCCAGACCTCATTATCCGGATGTCAGCTTGCTGCCAAAGACAACCCCCCGCGAGCAGGGCAGCTGGGTTATATCCTGCACACCTTGAGGGAACCGGAGAGGTGCGTGCAGCAAAGCTCTTGTTTTGCTCCTGCAGCATCTGGAGGGGTTGATCTTGGCAGGGGCTCGGCAGAAGCGCCGTGAGGGAGCAGCTCCAGACTGCCCTGCCCTGAAGCCTCCTTTAGCGAGGAGCCTCAGACCCCTGCGGACGTGCCGGGGCGAGGGACGTCCCTCTAACGGGGTCCTGCTAACCCCACTGGCGGGGTTAGCTCCTGACATGTGCACCCTCCAAGGATGGGTCCCGTCCCCACTACCGTGCACGGTGCCACTCTTCACCACTGCCTTTAACGGGTTATTAATCAGTCTTAAGCACTGCAGCGTGTGAAGCCTTGCCAGGCTTGCGTGACTGCAGAAACACGGCTGCGCTCTGCGTCTCCGTGGGTGTTTACCCAAGGCCACCGCGGTCCCTATCAGCTGCTCCTGCACCTCCCTTTACACCCCCAGACGTGACGGTCTGCATAACTCCGTGGCGGGAAGAGCAACGGCAAGGTCTGCGTGGAGATACGGACTGGTTTACGAGTTCAGCAGAGACACTTGGAGGAAGTGGGG
>VXBL01006313.1:200503-212117 GCA_013400195.1 Aramus guarauna | reverse complement strand
GGGGAAGAAAAAAAAAAAAAAAAAGAAGAGCAAGACCATTTTCTTTTTCAGTTGCTGATGACAAAAAAGCAAGGGTGACCTCACCGCAGCTCACGCAGAGCTGGCAGGATGGTGTGCCCCATCCGTGCCGTAAAAGCTGTGCAGATACTGACTGGGCTGAGGATGCTGGATGCCAGCGTCACCCTCCGTCCCGCCAGCACGTCAGTTAATTACGAGTGGCTGCGTCTCTGCGGCACAGAGGAGACGTTCGTCTGTGGCTATAGCCCAGCTAGAAACTAGACTCAGGCTTAGCGCAGCTGGGCGAAAAGTCAATGTTCTTCCCTTTTGTGTTGCAAAACAAACCCCGGTGGGACAACGACATTCACCCAGGGCTGTGCGTAAGATGCCGGACCGCCCCTTCGCGTCTGCCCGCGCCCCGTCAGACCCCGACGGCCTGAGCCGACTCCTTTGAGGCACCTTTTAGTGACAGTCCCCGGAGCTGACCGGGGAGAGCGGAGTGACTGGGCGCCTGGTGCAGCAAAGCCAAACCGCCGTCCTCCCCGCACTGACCTGCGTCGCCTGCGTCGCCTGCGTCGCCTGCGTCGCCTGCATCGCCTTCAGCTCCTTCAGCCTCCAGCGGAGCTGCGCCAGCGGTCCTTTGCCCCCCATCTTCCCCGTGGCGGCCAGAGCAGCCTGGAAGAGCTTTGGGGTGTCAGCTTTTGGGGGGATGATCAGCGGGTCTCCAGGTGCTCCTTTCTCACTTTTGGGTTTATTGTTGTTTTTCAGCATTTTCCTACAGCAAGGAAAAGGAGAGGGGATTTCAGTCCGGGGATAGGTTAGATTAGCTGGATTTTATCACGCAGAAAAATCAGACTTTGGAAGGACAGGGATTTAGGAAGGACAGAATAACAAGTCTAAGTCATGCTAAAAACCAAAGCGAATATTTTCATAGATTTTTTTTTTTTTTTTTAAATGAATGCACTTTGGCCGTGTTTGCTCCCGAGTTGCACACGCTTTTCGCGGCGAAGCGTTGCAGCAGGGCTGGGCTGGCTCTGGGCATCTCCAGCCTCCCCAGCCCGCGGCGAGGGACGGCTGCCCTCTGCCGAAGTGCGGCAGCTCCGGCCCGGCTCTTCTCCGGGTTGTGCGCCTAACGCCTGGCGACCGCAGCACGGCTTTTCCCAGAAATCTCCCCTGCGATCTTAAAACCCATATACTCTGCTTTTTCTTTTTCTTTTTCTTTTTTTTTTAAAACCCCCCAGGCTAGAAAGCAGCAGCCCGACACGCACTTGGCCTTTTTACGCAGCAGCTTCTGAGACTCCGGATAATGCACCAAAATCTCGTTCAAGTCCTTCTTATCCAAAATGAAGAGGTTAGCGAAGCCGTGAGCTATGACGTTTGCCGTCCGGCGATTTCCCCCTCCTGCTGCCAGCAAGCTGAGAGAGACGCGGCGAGACATTAACGCTGGTATTAACGGGCTCGGTCTTTTCCCATCGTGTCCTCCCCCCTTCTCTCTCTTTCAGAGCACTCAGAGTTTAATTTTCACCCCCAATGGAATTTTCCAAGCCTGGTTTTTAAAGAATGCGGGGAAACATTGGCAAGGAGCACTATATAAAAAATGATTTGCCTGTTTGGAGGTTTAAATATTGCATTTTACACCAGTCTAGTGTCTGATGGGCTGTAGGGAGGCAAACTCTATCCCTGTGTTACAAATTGGTACAGGACTTTACGTGCTCGTGAAACGGGCAGATAAATGTTTTAGTGAAACACCTTTTCTTATTCACTTTCCCATCCCTCCATGTACCTCCGCTCACTGTCACTAGCTCCCCAGGCGGAAAACAGCAGGATGACAGAAGCAGTGGAAAAGCTCCAAGCAAAGAGCTGTACTTTGTGTAGCAGACTCAGCGTTCGTGGCTCTCAATCACAAAGGTTAATTAGGGTGCTGGTCACCTCCCCACCGCCCGCCCCCCCTCGCCCAGAGCCCACGAGCCGCGTTTCCCCGGCTCCCTGGCAATGCCTCGCTCACCTTATCTCTCCGAACACGGATCCGGGTTTCAGAGTCACCAGCACGGTTTTGCCGTCGGGTCCCCCCAGCACCTGCACTTGTCCCGCCTGAATAATGTACATCTCGCGGCCGATTTCCCCCTGCAATGAGGACGGGTGCCGCCTGGGGTGACCGGAAACAGGGAGACCTTACGGATGCCCTCACGTGCATCTTGCTGGAAACCCCCCACGGCCATACCGCCCTCGCCAAGCTCTCAAAACGTTTTGTCCCGATGGTGCTCGCTCCCGAGCATCCTCATCTAAGCATCCCCAGGCTCTCCCCATCTCTGCTGCTGTTCGTGGCTGCAGCAGAAGAGGTCAGTCTTTGCACAAGACCAGCCGCAACCGCGGATGTTTTGCTCCGAATTCTCTGCCTGTGAAGCGGCTTGACGCCACGGTGATGGGCCAGGCCTGGCTTTCCCCGCTCTGCATTGCTCCTCCTGCCCCGCGCAGCCCAGCCACCACGGATGGGAGGGCACCTGAGCATCTCGTTACCTTCTTACACACATAGTCATGAGGCAGGTAGACCACCGATCTGAGCCGCTTCAGCATGTCGAAGATCATCTGCCTGTCGCAGCCCTGAGCCGAAACAGAGCCAACAAGAGCGCTGTCAGCCTGCGCCGGCACGTCAGGCTCCCGACCCGCGCTGCAGAGGGTACCTGGAAAAGGGCCACTTTGCTCACGATGTTGTAGTTCACGTCGATGGCGATGTCCAGCCGCATCTTGTCCGGCAGCTGCACCAGCAGCTCTGACTCATCTGCGGGACAAAGCAGAAAACTGGCTGTTTCCAGCTCTCGATCCGGGAACGTGTCCTTGGCGTGGCGGTGGGAAAGCAGCCTGCTTTTTGGTGGGCAGAGGGCGGGAGCCGGCTTGCCCAGAAGCGTCTCCTCCAGCCTCTGCCCACCCAGCAGCCTGCGGGTCTGAAGCCAACGGGTGCCGAGGAGCCGCCCCTCGCGTTATCCCTGCCCTGACGGCTCAGGGACAGACCCGTGAGCCCAAGCCGGTGTCTTTCCTGGCCAGGAGAGTGGGCACAGGGGTCCTGCCCGATGGTTTACTGGTAGGGCGAGCTAGCGGGTTTGCTGTTGGCCAGCGATTGCCAGTCGCTGCCTTCTCCCCAGGGACCGGGGCGGGATGCCGGACTCTGCGAGTGATGCTGGGTCACCACGGCACGGCAACCCAGTGGCAGCCTATATACTCTATAGGTGGGCAAACAAGCCCGTATAGTGCGGAGTAAGATAAGCCACCCCTCGCCCCAAAACTGTTGTGCTATTTGACAGTAATGTTTTGGCTCTGCAAAGCAACCGCAGTAAAACACACGTGGTGCAAGCCTTGGCCCTCGGAGCGGTTGGATCTCACCTAGCATGCCTTGTGAATGCCACGTGTACTCGTACCACGTTTTCACCCGGTTCTGAACAGTTTTGGGGATTTTGTAGAAGTTCATGTATTTAATGGTACTGTCCATGCAGCTCCGATAGTAAGTTTGCCCTGCGGTAGCAGCGCCGACCACATCTCTCATCTGAATGGGAGGAAGGGGTGGAAGAGATGTTTTAATTGCTGTCACTCGTCTGTCACGCAAGTTAAGCGGTCTCGAGCACATTTGCTGGGTCCTAACAGCATCTGCCAAACCCTTTTTGTCTTCTGCTGATGCTGAGCATGGGGATGTCCTCACATGGGGAAAGCAAACCTGGAGATGCAAACCTGTGGACCAACCCCACCGAAACCTTCCCCACCTGAGGCTGAGAACCCCCCATGACTCCTGCTCACCTGCCCTATCATGACGGAGAAAGCAAAGACCCCCGTGAAGTAGTTCAGCAGCTGGAAGACGATCTCGAACAGCGTCTTGGGGTCCGGCAGGCCCCCGATGGTGATGAGGGTTTTGACTGCCCAGTAGTAGCAGCGGATATAGCTGGGAGGAAAAGATGAGGCAGCTTCGAGGGCGGTTCTGGTGCGAAGACCTGCTTCACCCCCCAGCACCGAGCTCACATCCTCTGGCCGCAGCAAGCCAGAGCCTTCGGAGAGTAATTATGGGTGATGAAGGGAAAAATTAAGGGGCTGCAGAATCCCCACCAGACCTGCAGGTGCTTCTGGAGATGCTACAGAGGGACCCTCCAGAAACCTCCAGGTGGGATGCTCAGCTGCTCTGGCTACTCCCATTTTCTGCTTCTTACAGCTCCACTACCATAAACCAGCAAGGTCTTTTCAGCGACATTTACACTTTTAGAAATAGTCAGGGGACAAAAAAGAGTTTGCGAGCAAATTGTTGGCATGGGACTCAGGAGATGCCAAGTGAATTCTTGATTCACTGGTCTTGCATGTTATAGTTACACCTAGAGACAGGTACGGATAGGTACATCACAGAAAACAACTGTATAGCAGCAGCGTTAACATGGGAAGCTGAGTGCCCAAAGGGAACGTAACGCCTGGGCCAAGGCTGCCTGCGGGTCACTTGTACCCACATCTCACAGGAAGTCCTTAATGCACTTGTCCACCCCTTTTTTTTTTATTTATTTTTTTTTTTAATTTTTTTGCAGGAAACTAGCCTTTACTGCATGGTGCCAAATACGTAAATGTTTGTTTTGTTTTGCCCGTGTTGTACAACTTGCGTGCGTGGGCGGTCGCTGTGAGGCAGCATTCCAGCCTGCGAGCCGAGCGCTCTGCCCGTGGCATCCGTCCCTGACAGCGCAAGGACCGTGTAACACCCGTGTCTGGGAAACGCCACGGCGAGGGGACGGGGTGACCGCCGTCCCCGTCTCACACGCTGGGAATGAGGGCACCGGGCTGGTCTGCGGGGCACCTGGGACACGCAGCTTCAAACCTCCATCCCGGCCTGGCGGCAGGTCAGCACGAACAGGAACAGGGCTCACGCTGCCGCCCCGCCTGGCCAGGGAGCGTTCCCTCGCTTCCCAGCACCAGGTTCCAGGTTTCCAGCCTCTTTGACCTGCCATTGCCTTCCATCTCAGCCTCGCCGCGGCCTCTGTCTCGCAGCACTGTATATTACCGCACATCCCATCCCTCCTGTCCCCGTCGTTCTCCCTGGCTCCGCATCTTCTCCTGGCACCCCCAGCCCTTTGCTTCAGGGGTTTTTATAAACCCAGCTGCATCCTGCAAGCTGTGCTATGTGAGGACCCAAGCCCTGGCTTGTACCTGTTTCCTTCGCCATCGTAGACCCAGGTGGTGGAGCCCAGTCCTTCATAGGCTGATGCCCAGTAGTAGAGGCAGGAGTTCACGTGCAAGCTGTACAGCAAATAGGCGGTGGTCCGAATCACTCTGGAAAAAAAAAATAAAAAGGAGAGAACAGGAGGGGAGATGATATGGTGTCTTCTGGGAGAAGCACACCAGATCCCCCCCCAGCATCACAAGGAGCTTCGAAGTGACGAGCCAAGTGCTGTCCGTGCAGGTCCTGCCAAGGCAGGAACCACAGAGCACCCCAACGTGTGGCCCCGCTGCTCCCTCCCGCAGCCCTGCAGCTCCAGAAGGGCCAGAAAAAGCAGCTGATGGCTCCTCTTCACCGCCAGCACCCCCGTCCCCGCTGGGCTGGGGAGAGGTGATCCTACCCGCGCGTGCTGCAGGACCCCAACATCCCGCCTGCATCACCCGACGTTCGTGTCAGCTGGTCCAGGCACGGTGGGAAAATAAATCGGAAACCCAGAACGGGTGCACACCAAGGTGAACTTTCTTCCCCAGGAGCAAGCAGCAACTCCACGCTCGCTGCCTCCCCCTCACCTGTAGATGTACGCCTTGCTCAGGATAGCCTCCAGGCGGTTGTTGAACTCGAAGAAGGCCATGTACTAGGAGGAGAAGGAAAGTGGTGTGCTCCAGCCCCCGCCGGGAGAGTTACGTCCCCAAAAAACCCCACTCCCCCTCCCTTTCCCTCCTGCAGCCCCCCTGCAGCACAAACTGCCGTGGACAGATTTGGCTCCATCTATAAGTGTCCTTCAAATGTGAGAGTGTTGTAGGATTGAAATGAAGCGGTTGACCAACAGCCCCACGAAGCCTTTGGGACAATTCTTCCCATCCTCTTCTCACCACCACCCAGTCTAGCAAGCCATAGCTTACCCAAACCAGCACGGGACTCCTCATCCACCACAACGGGTGGTCTGCCTGATTTTGTAAGCTCCAACTCACCTTCAGACAGCGAGGAAAGCGCAGGAGGGGGTTGACACCGACTTTGAAGTAGAAGAAATCCAGGGGCAGGAGGCACACTACGTCCATCTGAAATCCACACAAAGAGAGGAACCTCTGCGGGGACCTGCAGGTGTGGTGGGGTGGAGCTGCAAGCCAAGGCTTAAGGATTCAGTTTAATAAATAAAATTACATCAAACCTTAAAGCGTTGTGATCGCAGGTAGTTCTCTTTCATGGCCTTTTTGTCGGTCTGGTTGGAAATAGGAGGGGGAGAGAGAGGGGAAGATTGATCATTGCTTATAGAAAGGAAAGACATGACCAACATGGTCCTGGTCTTCCAAAACAGGGAAGATGTGCTCTTCGTGCCCGGGAAGGGGAGCAGAGCGAGAGGAGCAGAAGCAGTCCTGGCCGTATGACATCTTCCCACCCTATCTCGGGACATCCTGTGCTCGTTTTGCATCCCAGAGACAGCACCTTGCAGTGCCAGCACCACAACAGCCAGAGGTTACAGTAGAAACCTCCCTGTCTGAGCGTTGGCGTGGGCAATGGGAAGGCTGTAGCCTCAAGGTTTTATTTCTCACCGCTTATTTAATTGGATATGGAGACAAAATCAAGGGCTTTCACTTATCTCAGGTGCGTGATCTATGCGTTCCGATTGCAATTGCTTTTGTCATATCGCTAATGCATTCCACCTAGCTGTACTCCTGAAAATTAAACCCAGAGTTTATGACGCTATCTGCTCACGTTAGCAGCGTACGGCTGTGCCGGGACTGGTCGGCGTGCGCTTCATCACACCGCTGGCATGACCCCCAAAAAACCCCACTCCCTGCGAGCATCCCTACCCAGGAGCGGGGCTGCCATGGACCACACGCTTTCTAGATGGGCTGGTATTGACTTTAGGGTAGAAACGCGTACGTTTGACGGACAAAAAGACAGCCGGCTTATCCACTACATGGCAGGAGAGATGCTTGCAGTCCTCCAAGAGTGGACACAGCCCTGATGGCCACAGCTCCGGTGGGAGAGCTCGGTTCAGAGATCGGGGACCAGCACCACCCACGCCACTGGGGGTGATGGGGTGGGAGGTCCCCGGCTGGGATGCAGCCTGCTGCCACTCACTATTATGTCTCCTCCCCGGACGAACTGCAGCCGGGTCTGAAAGATGAGGATGTCCAGCAGATAGACGAGGTCGCAGAGGTAGTCCACGAGCAGCCAGCAGTGGATGTTTGCCGGTGTCTGGTAGGGAAAAGCCCAGCGGACGGGGATCAGCCAGCAGTTCCAGTTCCAGGCCATGACAACGAAGAACAGCCACAGCACGTACATCAGATCTGCGCACAGGAAACCGCGCCACGATGAGCTGGGCATGTGTCCCTCGTCGGTGTGAATTTGCTGTGCAAAAGGGTTTTCATCCCCTGACCTGCCCTGAGCGCAAAGGGGGAACCTGCAGGAGGTCTCTTATCGACAGCATTTGATTGCAAGTAGATTTAGTAGCTCTAGAGGCAAAGTGAATACCACCGGTGGCAGAGCACGTTGCTTTTTACGACAAAGCCTCTTCTAACTTTGCGGATTCAACTGGGTTTGCTTTTGCTTTGCCCCCACAGTACCGACATTCTGTCTTTGCTTTTCCCCCCGTTGAGGGTGTGCAGAGCCAACGCCGGCTGCCCGAGCCCGGGGGCTCCGAAGCGGCTGTGAAATAGCACAGACCAAGGAAGGAGCTGGGCTCCTGCGAGGTGTCCACCGGACAGTGGATTTTTCTTTTGCCATTTTTATTTTGATTGGGGGCGTCCACATCACAGGGACAGCGTTTGCCTACTGAAAAGCCTGAAAAAGCAGAAGAAAGCCGTCCCTCCCCTGCCCGGTCACGCTCCTGACACCCAGAGCCGTCAGGAAGTATTTAGGAAAGCCTGTGCCTCGCAGGGGAATTTAAACCTCTGGTTTTTAGTAGACAGGTGTAAGCTAAGTTGCTCCTTGCTTAGTTGTCCTCCCTTCTCCACAAGGTCCCATCTTTTACACCTCCTCCCCTCCTTACCCCCTCTCCCCCGGCCCCACCGGCTTGCCCCCAGCCCGGGCGCCTGGTCGTGCTCCATCACTCACTGGTGAGCGGGTCGATGCTGCTGGGGAACTGGTAGTTTTTCAGGCGGTCCAGCCACGGCCGGTACTTGAACGCGCAGCAGAGCATCTCGCAGTAGTGCTCGTCCCCCACCAGCTTGTCCCCCTCCGGCTCCCCCCCGGGAGGAGGCACCGGTGCTGCTGCCGGCGCAGGCTTGGCAGGGGCTGGGAGAGGCCGCAGGGTTATTTTAAAGGGCAGGAAAAAAAAAATCTTCTTTCTGCAATTTGTTTTAAGGTCTTTAAATTGTTACCAAAGCAGTTATCTCCCTGAAAACACAGCGTGCGCGGGGAGCCCATCAGTCAAACGCTCCCAGCCCCACTCGTACTCACAGGCTGCAGGGCTCTCATCATCCGAGGTGACATCGGGGTCCGTCAGCTTCTCCTTCACCTTCTCCGTCCTCTCTTTGAAGAGCTTCACCAGCTCCTGGAGCCGGTTGTTGATGACGGCACTGCTCAGGCTCGCGGCTGAACCGATGCGCTCGGGCAGGCTGCGAGGAGGAGACCGTCAGGAGATGCTGCGGGTCGGACAGCCCGAGGGCGGCTTCACCACCCGTTTGTTGTTTTTTTTAACCTACAGGATCCTGAATTAGGATTGACCCCTGTTTATTTGGCTATTGTGTAATCAGAAGAACACAAGTTAAGGTGGTTTCGGTAAAATAACATCCAGCAGCACCAGCCTGAGCTCATCCTTGCCCTGGGGCGTGAGATGCCCTCAGAGGGACTCGGAAAGCACTGAGATCCCAGACTGGACTGCAGGTACTTGGGAGAAGATGATTTTGGAAGAATTATGGGGTGAAAACGTGCACCAAGCCTCTGAATTTATAAATAATATTGTCTCTTTGCAGCCTGTTTGTTAAAACTAGGTTGGATTCAGACCAGGATGCTTCACCTAGCGTGACTGAGAAGCATCAGTAGGAGGGAGGACAAACACAAGCTTCGTTTGCTGTAACTCCGGGCTGGTTCGTTGTGATAATTGGCACAATGTTTTCTGCCCAGGAAGAAGGCAAAGCCCTGCGGCATGTGGAGGTGCAGACCTCCCCCAAGATTTTGCTTCCCAGAGAGGGCAGGGACGCCGGGACCTGGGGTGCGCGATACACAGCTTGCGCTCACCTCCTCTGCGGAAGAAAAAGGTTATTTCTCCACAATCAGGGAAAACAAGGCGTCCCTATAAGTGTGTGTGTACCTCAAAGGCACATCTTCCCTGTGGTTAAATCTGGCCTTAAGGAGACTATTTCTACCTGGATCCAGGAAAAACAAGGGAGCAGTTTCTGCTCCAGGGAGCATCGTGATCATTATTTTTGGAGAGGGGGTGCGTTACTCATCACACAGTGCGAGACCCGCTGCGGGCACAGCTCCCTCTCCCTTTGGTATCCCAGCACTTCCAGGATCTTTGTTATTTCCACCTGAGCCCCGGGATCCAAACCCCCTCGTCTGATCCGGAGCCCCTTGGTCCCACCACGCACCTTTCCCTCTGCTCCTCGTCCCAGCCCAGCAGCGCGCGGGTGGGCGACTGGCTCAGCGGTCCCTCGTCCAGACCCTCTGCCGGGGCCAGCAGCTTCCTCCTGCGGACACAAACGCAACGACTGAGGCTCAGCTTGTCCCTCATCCTCGGCCAGCTTCTCTCCCTCCTCCTCCTCCTCTTCCCAGGTCTCATCTGTTTTCCCCTTCCCCTTCTTCTACCAGGGTCAGTTTTCCCCTAATTTTTGGCGTTGCCTGAAGTCATTGGGAGCAAACCACCCTGCTCCTTTGCTGCTAAAGCCCCATTTCTTCCTGAGTGCCACCGAGCCCGTGGCTGCACGGGCATGCAGCCGCGCAGCCTGGGTTGAGCACGTGGCAAGATGCGCGGAGGGTGGGCACCGCTCTGTGCCGGCGTCCAGCACCGCGCCGTCACACCGCTGCACTTCAAGAGGCAGGCAAGGAAAATGCAGTGCCGGTAAGGTGGAGCAAGAAAGCGAAATCTGGAAAAAAGGGAAGGTGCTGGGAACACCGCCTGGCGCTGAGCTGCCTCCGTAGCACCTTAAACCTCTGAGACAAAGAGCCAAGTGCAGAGCAGCGGGTACTGTATAACACGGACGCTCCAACGGCTGCTGAGACCCGCAGAGCCAAGCGCAGAGCGGAACAGCCAAGAATGGCTCCAGGCTCCAGAGGAGCCCTGTAAATGCCGTCCGGGCGATGCTGAGCCAGTGGCAGCTGATGTCTGCCCAGAGATGTGTCCCCAGCACCTTCCCTTTTTGTGTCCTTTGCCGCACGCGGGTTTCCGGGACAACTTCCTGACGGATGGGCAAGCAACGTGGCGGGAGGAGATCTGAATGTGAAGATGTTCCAGTGTCTCACCACCCTCATCGTACAACGCTTCTTCCTTATGTCCAGCCTAAACCTGCCCTCTTTCCGTTTAAAACCCTCTCCTGTCACTGCAGGCCCTGGTAAGAAGTTTCTCTCTGCCATCCTAACGTATCGACAGGCCACAATAAGGTCCTGATAAAACACTTGATAAAAAATGATGGTGGGGACAGAACTGAACATAGATAAGTGGATCTAAATAAACTAAGGTCGTGCCTCTGCGTTGCTGGACCCTGAGCTCCGAAGATGTCCGAGATGTGCTGGGATGCGCGACATGGGTGTTAATCTGAGCTGTTGTGTGTTTTCTACATCAGCTGAAGGCATACGAGAAAGCCCATCGCCCTGACCCGGACTCAAAGCGGGAGCTGCCGTGCCTGCTGATGGGCCTGGAAAACACGGACTTTCCCGTCTCAGAAAAATATCCCGTGCTGCTCATTAACTCGAGAGAGAAGAAACGCATCCCGAGCGGCGACTGCCAAAGATGTTTCCGCAGACGGATCCCGCGTGCCCTGCGGCTGAGGACGTGAGCCTCGACCTGTCACAGGACAGTTTTTTTTTGCCGGGCTCATAGAAAAAAGGCAGTGAGCTTCAGCAGGCTTTAAATAATTGGCCTCTTAATGCTGTCAGTATTGGCGCTGCAGGTATTTCACGCGACTCCTTGGGCTCTGCTTTCCCAGTTCAAAAATCCAGCTTTGGGGGGGTTCGAGCCCGTCTCCAGCAGGACACGCAGAGAGGGCTGTCCCCATCCCCCAAAAGCTTTAAACAAAATCAATCACTTAATTAAGAAATGCAGTCAAGAGGCAAGGCTTTTGCCCTCTTCCCCGCCTTGCACGGGTGTCACACCTGCCACGCAGACATCACCCCGGCTCAACCGTCCAAACCTGCCAGAAAAGGGTTGCTCCAAATTTCCCTCTACCAGCACCGTCGGGTGGGTGAGACCCCGGGGAGCCGGGACCGCGCCGGGGCAGAGCCGTACCTGGGGGACGCCGACGCCGCGCCGGGCACCGACAGCGTGTTGGGAGCGCC
>VXBL01006313.1:171792-200459 GCA_013400195.1 Aramus guarauna | reverse complement strand
GGGGGCCCCGCCGTTCTCTGCAGCATCGCCTCCGCTGTCCACATCCCTGATGTCCACGGTGGGGTAATCACCTGGCCCGTGGAGAAGGACAATAATTGCAGGTGAGAGGCTGGATCCCCAATGCCCATCGCCTCCGTGGAGCTGCCCCCAGCCCGTGCAGCGTGCTGGAAGGACTCTCCTTTTCCCTCCATTCCCCCTTCGCCTGGCACTCCCTTCTCCTATCAGTTTGGAGCATTTCTCTCCTTCCTTCCTTCCTTCCTTCCTTCCTTCCTTCCTTCCTTCCTTCCTTCCTCTCTTTCTTTCTGCTTTCTGCCTTTCTTTCTGTCTTTCATTATTGTATTGTATTGTATTGTATTGNTTCCTTCCTTCCTTCCTTCCTTTTATTTCCCCAGTTTTTAACACAATAAGAAGTGCCACCCGCTTCCCTTCTGCTTTCCCAGCTCGCAGCGATCGCAACTACTCCGTGTGAGCGTTGGGTCCCCGTGGTTCAGGAAATGACGGAGATGAAGATTACCACCTGCAGGTGTTATGCAGAAACTCAGGATTTCCAGCTGCAAACCTGCCTCCCAGCGTCCAGAAAACCTCCTGGGTCTTCTGCACATAAACACGTGGATCATGCAAGCTCCAAGTTACACGAGCGTTTGCTTTTCATGCAGAATAAGGCACTAGTTAAATAAGGACTTACGGCCGCGCTCTTTTGCAGAAGCAATGACTGCTTCCTGCCGCAAGCAAGGTTAGAAGCAGGAAGGTTGGAGGTTTGTGGTGGGTGAGGAGAGATGCCAATTGCCCAAGGGAGAAACGACGCTGGGGGTTATCTTGGTTAGACCCCGCAGCCGGACGGGCTGGGAAATGTCATCCCTTTCCTTAGTTAGGTAACAAAACGCAACGAGTTCCCGCAGGATTTCTTCTAAAGGAGGGGGTTCACACATCTGAAAGACCTCGTGCGTCCCCTCCTGTGCCACGCTGATGTGGGACCAGTGGCTCAGAGCGTGGCTTGATCAAATCACTGAGAAAAAGCCTGTTTGGGTTGCAAAGTTAAAATCCCATTGCAATTAAGGAAAAGCGGCAGAATTTCCCTTGCTGGTTAAAAACAAAGCAAAGCTACAGAAACAGAATTTGTACTTCTGGGTTAAAAGGCAGAAAACCGTGAACAGCAAGGCTCCGTCTTACCATGCTCTTAGTACGAGTGGGTTGCACGAATGCTAAGGAGAAAACATGTGTGCAGGGGATATTTAACCCTCTGCCTGCAGGTGCTTTGGGAGAGCTTTTAGCCAAGCAGGTCAAACCATATAGCATATCATTTATAGATAGTTGGAAACGCTCTCTAGGAGCGGAAAGGCACGTAGTGATGAGGCGGAAGCAGAAAAAAACATGAATTTTGTTCCCCAGCTTCTGTGCTGCAACATGAAGCATGCTTTTATTTGTTTGCTTGGGTTTTTTTGCCCCAAAAAAGCAACTACTCCAGGAATAAGCCCTTGCCCCCCCCCCCCCCCACCCAACCCACCCCCACCCCCAAAACCCCCCCCCCCCCCCCCCCCAAGCTACGCAAGCCCATCGTCAAAGCCGCCATCTCTAATACCTAGGGGGGATTGCTCCTCATTGCAAAAATTGGGGTTGACAACTCCAGCCTTTGGCTTGCTGGCGACAAGGACGGGGAGGCGGGAGGCAGCGGTGGCTCGGTAGCTGGGGACATTGGGGAGCTGCTCTAGCGTGCCGCGGCCGGGAGGGGAGACGTCCCCGCTGTCCAGCGGCTTGTCATGCACCAGCCGATCTAGCTCGAGGTCTCGGGCACGCTTGGACATGCTGCTAGGCGCCTAGGTGCTTCAAGCAAAGGACAAGGCATCTGAAGCTGCAACAGAACAGAGTGGATGGAGACAGGACGGTTACGTCAGCACAGAGACGTGCAGGGCTGCCAAGGGCTTTTGCGGCCGCCCAACACTCACGGGTGGCGGTAGCAGCGGTGGTGAGCGTCCTACCACGTGCTTTTCTAGCATCGCTGCAGGGTTGGGGTGCTCTGCGGGGCTGCACGAGGAGAGAAATCTCCTGCCTGTACTAGGGCTCAGGTCAAGCCGACCCTCGTGCAACCGCCCCGATGTCGGCGGAGTTATTCCAGGACCTGCCTTTGCTCACTCAGGCTGCGGTGGGAGCTCACCGCCTAACTTTCATTACCAACCCATTACCTCCTAAAAGGTTATATTAAAATGCACTTTAGGTCACCGGTTATTTCCCAAATTGAGCAAAGTGGTAGAGAAAAAGCCTCTCAGAGCTGGTGACAAGGCTGTTCCCACGGGATGCGTTAAGCCACTGAAAAGCCCCGACTGCCCACGCAGGCCCACGCTGCAGAAAATTCAGCTGCCTGCTCCCGGACAGCGAGCAGCGGGGAGGGAGAAGCTGCATTTTCCCCTCACCGGGCATCGCATTGCCTGTTTCGGTTCATCTTAATTTGACAGTGTGTTGCTGTGTATTATACCTTCAGCATCGGTTTCAGCAGCTTCAGCTGTCTCCTCTTCCACCTTCAAAACAAAAAAAGCCGTTTTTCAGGAGAAAAAGACCTGCTCCCTCAGTAACAGAGCAGACTTTGCAGCTTGATTGGGTGCCCCATATTCCATCGGCCCAAGAAGGTCAACGGTGTCCTGGGTGCATGGAGAAGAGCGTGGCCAGCAGGTCGAGGGAGGGTCTCCTGCCCCTCTGCTCTGCCCTGGTGAGGCCACATCTGGAGTTCTGTGCCCAGTGCTGGGCTCCCCAGTTCCAGACAGACTGGGAACTACTGGGGAGAGTCCAGGGGAGGGCTGCGAGGATGATGAGGGGCCTGGAGCATCTCTGGTGTGAGGAAAGGCTGAGAGAGCTGGGGCTGGTGAGCCTGGAGAAGAGAAGCCTGAGAGGGGATCTCATCAACGCTTATCAATATCTAAAGGGTGGGTGTCTAGAGGAAGGGGCCAGACTCTGCTCAGTGGTGCCCAGTGACAGGACAAGGGGCAACGGGCACAAAGTGGAACCCAGGAAGTTCCATCTGCACATGAGGAAAAACTTCTTCCCTCTGCGGGTGCCCGAGCACTGGGACGGGCTGCCCAGAGAGGTTGTGGAGTCTCCTTCTCTGGAGAGATTCAAACCCGCCTGGACGTGATCCTGTGCGACCTGCTGGGGGTGATCCTGCTCTAGCAGGGGGCTGGACGAGACGATCTCCAGAGGTCCCTGCCCACCCCCACCAGTCCGGGATTCTGTGATATCCCCCACCATTCGCCAGCCTCTCGGCTTATTGTTCAGTGCCAGCATTTTGGGGTGAAAGCATCCCTCCCTTGGTGCCCAGCTACTGCTGCTGTCTCAGGTTTAGAGATGGGGACATCTCAGTGGGCAACACTCCCAGTGCCCATCCCAGTACTTGCCAGGACGCTGTGTCCCCATGGACAAGCTCTGAGCCCCCAGCATGGGCTGGGCAGCAAGAACTCATTGAAGACCTGAACCCAAGCAGGGAGTGATGCCGTACCTGTACAAAAGCACCTTCGAGATCACTTATCTCAGCTTCTTCCAGCTGCTCAAACCTGAGGGCCTCCTCTGCAAAGTAGACTTCATCCACACCCTCGTCAGCAATGAGACGAGATGACCGGAGCAGGGCTCTGGATGGTAGAGATCAGAGACAAGCACCCAGGTTTGCTTTTGTCCTGTCTGAGGTTGGGCATGTTGGGGATGGGAACCATCACGTCAACGGGGAGCATCAGGTCAACGGGGACGGTGCACGGCTCTCCCAGCTTCAGGGAGCGTTGTTCCTCCAGCTGTGCCGCAAGCCTCATTCGCCGGCAACGATACCACAGAAATCTTAGTTTAATACAGTGGTGGTACCAAAAAAAAAATTGCTGCTTAGGTTAGAAGGGACTTGGAAAAAACCACTGTGTGGGAGACCAGGCGAGAGGTGCATGAACACTGCAGGGCACTGCGTCTGCATACACAAAAATTGCATATGCAGAAAGATACAGGCAGTATGCTTATCCTGCTGTGCATAATAATTGCTCATATAATTAAAATTTGCCAGATAAAAAGCTGAGAGCCTGATTTCCAGGCAGAGCTGCCCTGCAAGCGCCATCTGAATCTCACGTTTGCCTCCGCAAGACACCGCCGGGACACGCGATTCTCATTTTCCTTCAGCAGCAAGCGCAGACCTCAGCTCCACCCTTCTGACAAAGGGGGCTCACAACACCGATTTGACTGGTTCAATCTAACTTTATACCCGAGGAGAAAAAAAAAAAAAAAAACCAAAACCAAAAAAAAAACCCCTCATCATGTTGTTCTGTGCACTTATCTCCCAATTTGCAAGAAATTTCCTGGCGAGAAATGCGAAGCAGGGAGCAGGGATAATGAAAAAAAATTTTAAGACAGCTTAAATGCAAATTGCAAAAACGTCTTTGTGCATCCTGGGCAGGTCCTAAGTCAGAGGTTGTGCGCGACAAGCAGTGGCTACTTTTTTCTCTTTTATCTCTGTTGTTTTCCAAGGTCTTTTTAAAATTATTTTTCATAATTCCCCCCTGCCTTTTCTTTTCTTTTTTTTTTTTTAAATTAGGCTCCCTTCAAATATAATTGCAAGTCTTTTCATCCTGATCTAGAAAAGCCATCACTGTCTCTCTTTTCCCATAAACAGACAAACACGTTGAAGGATGGAGCAGCATCTCATTCACCCAACAGCGGAAGCTCAAGTTTCTATAGCGGAGCTCCAGGAACAGATTTTGACGCAATAAAAAGATACGGGTTTCACACTGAGTATTCATGCGTTTTCAGCTTCTTCCTGAAAATCTAGCTACCTCAGAGGAATCAACAGAGAACGATATGGTATTACTAGGTAATAAATCCCTAAATGTTTATCTCACATGAAATCAGAGTGAACCACTAAACTAAGCAGAAAGATTTCTCTAAATACCATCTAGACCAAAGTCACCACCTACAACAGCTGACATCTACTTGCCTATTTTCTACAACCGGGGGGAAAAAAAAAAAAAAAAAGTAAAATCCTACCTACTTGTATCAAGTAGCATTTGCAGGTACAACACATGATCCTGTCTTTAAATTCATCTCTGTAATACTCATAATAATCCCAACTGCACTGAATTAATGGATACGGTTTTAAATAATGCAGACTGTCTCCAGGAGCCGGCTGCTCCCGGCTTCCGACGCAGGCACAACCCGGGGCTCCGCGGGAGGGGATGGCCAAGGGCTGTGGTTGCTACGGGCGGCCGCGATGGAGATGATGGAGATGGAGCCCGCGTCGCCAGGAGACACTCGCCTGTCGCCAGGTACCGCGGCAGCAGCGAGCCCTGGGGTGAGCCCGTTTGCGAAAGCATCCCTCCAGAAACATCCATCCCTCCCCAGCGCATCCCTCCCCAGCGCATCCCTCCCCAGCGCATCCCGGCCGCCCGCCAGGCTGGGGAGCTCTGCTCCACCAAGAGGAGCTCGCTTGTCCACGGGTGTTTCAGCCTCTCCGGCTTCTGAATGCAGCTGAAACAACAGCAGCGTTCACATTCGTTACCAACAAAGCCGTAAAGGCACCGGGAGCCACTCACCTCACGCTTTCCTCCACCTCCTCCTCCTCCTCCACCTCCTCCTCCTTCTCCTCCTCCACTTCCTCCCCCTCCTCCTCTTCCTTTTCCTCTTCCTCCTTCTCCTCCTCCTCAGCAGCGCTCAGGGAGCACGGCCATAGCCTAGGAAGGAGGAACTCATCAGGTGACACCCCAAAAGTATGTCTGAACTTCAGAAGAGGAGCACTGCCAGTCTCCACATGCCCTTTGGCCGGAGATGCTCTCCCTCCACCCCACAGCCAACATCTCGGTGGGGGACACGCTCGGGCACACTGGGCATACGCCGTTTCACAGCCCATTGGCGTCTGCGGCCTCAAGCAGGTAGGAAGAAGAATGGGAAAAAGTTTGGGGATGCAAAACCAGAGTCCTTGAGCCTTCACATTCCCCTTGCAGCATGGGGAGATGATGTGCTTAGGGGTCACTTGTTGCTGATTTTGACCCAAACCTGCCTGAAATCCACCTTCCAGGACAGGATGTGCTTCTCAGGCTTATATACTAAGGGGAAAAAAAACCTGAAAAATATTTTTATTACATGTCCAGTGTCTTCTGGCTGAGCAGAGAGCTCTGGTGAGCGAACGTGGCTCCGGGCATCTCTTACGCTTAGTGCAGTTGAGCATCGCCCACGTGGGAGGTGGGCACCATTGCACTTGCCCTCCCCTGCACACGCACTGGGCTCAGGGAGCATTTTGGGGAGCTCCCAAGTCTTTTGGGAGTGTGCACGGACACCTCAACCTTCTGCTGCAACACAGCCTGCTCTGAACGCACTGCCCAGCCCTCAAGAGGACCTCAGCAGGGGTTTCTTCTGGAAGAGGTAGGATGAATTATATAGAGGAGACTACCACTTCCAAACGTCGTGAGAGTTGGACGTGCAGTTGATGGGAACAAGGTCCAAACCCTCGTGCCTCAGGGCTAAACTCGACTTACAGGAAGCCTAAGCAGAGCATCCTCCAGCTCTCCTCTGCAGGGCAACGTGCAGCACTGCATTCGTGGCTCTGCCACTGCCTGCCCCCACCCAAATCTCAACACCAAAAGGAAAGGTTGTTTGCTCAAACACCTTTTGGGTCCTTCTGGTGCCCCCCTCTTGGGAAACAGGCACCTCAGCTGCCCGCTGCCAGCACTGGCAAGGAGGGATGTGTTCATCCCCTCCCAGGGCCACCATGCTGGTGGCCGGAGAGCGTGAAGAGCTGCCCACCAACAGCATCTCCTTTCTACCTGTTTTCTTCTTCCTGAGGTTCCTCCTGTATGGGGGGAAGGGGATGAGCATCTGCCACCAGCTCAGCCTCGCGACCCCAGGCCATCATCTCGCACGTGGCTTCGTTAATCCACTCGTCATCGATGTCTTCCAGGATGAGGTCAGTCTCCTCAGGTTCCCCAGGGACGACATGAACTGAAACAGGAATGGGGAAAGGGAGGTGATGAAGTGAGAGCAGCAGGTTTTCAAGAGGCCAGGGGTAGGGCCAGGGCAGATCCCATGTTTTAGCTGCTCGATGCAGAGGTGGTGCCACATGCCAGGACTGAGGCACCTCAGCCTGCACAGACCTGTGCAGCCCCGTCCCCACAAGCCGTGCCAGACGGATGCCTTGGGTACTTTTGGCAGAAGGAAGAAGAAAATTCACCATTTTGTGTCAAACGCATCCAAAGCCCTGTGAAATTCCAGGCCCTTGGATCCCTGGCAGTGTTGAAGGCCAGGTTGGATGGGGCTTTGGGCAACGTGGGCTAGTGGAGGGTGTCCCTGCCCATGGCAGGGGTGGGACTGGGTGGGCTGGGAGGTCCCTCCCAACCCAAACCAGTCTGGGGGTCTGTGATTCTAAAGCTATAACCCTTCACATACAGATACCCGTTGGCTTCCCTATGCGCATTGCAACCTCCACCAGCAGATGATTTGGCCCATCTCCAGGCCACATTTTGGCTTTCCTTGCAAACAGAAGCAACGACGGGAAGAGCCCAAAGCCTTTTCCCTTGTGAAGCCCGAGCGAAACACTGCGCAAGCGCAGCCCAAGGGCCCTGGTTCTGCAGAGCAGGACTCAACCCAGAGTCCACGTAGCGACGCACTGAGCACCACACTGCGTGCGCTCCGAACAGGTACGCTTCGGAAGCATCCTGCATACAGCACAATTTCCCAGCATCACTGGGGGAAAACCCACAGCCAGTTACTGGGGAGGCTGTCAGACCAGCTGCAAAGCCAAGAGGGTGGGTCTGACCCACAACCAGCCCTCTCCGTGTCCCGAGGGTACCCATCCTACCGCGTTAGGCACGCACTGGAGAAACAGGAGGAAGCGCATCTGCATACTGTAAAACCAGTTTATTTTGAGGTCTGCCTGACAACAAAACTTACATGTCCACAGCGACGCTAATAGGAAACGTGCCAATTCAAGTACAGACAGGCAGGAAACCCACCCATGGTCAGCTCTGTTCTGTATTTACCCACCCCATGGTGCCCACGCTGCCTTTCAGCTCGTTCCCTCTAGATCTCCCTTAATTAAAATGCAGGACGGCGATCAGCGAGACGCCTTTTAAAACACGCCATAACTTTTGGATCCATTATATGAAAAGAGGGCAAATACTAAAATCACAGCCCGGTACCAGCAGGGCTCGTTATAAGCGCAGGGGATGGATCTCGGGCTGGTTGCTCGGCTCACGACTCATCGTTACAGCTGCCTAGATCATCCTAAAGAGATGCAATGAGACCGTGGAGACCTTACTGTGGCCTTTCAATATATCAAGGGGGCTTATAGGAAAGATGGAGAAAGACTTCTTACCAAGACTTTTAGACAAGAGGCAAACTTTTAAACTCAAAGAAGGTAGGTTTAGATTGGACATAAGGAAGAAATTTTGTATGATAAAAGTACTGAGGGATCAGAACAGGGTGCCCAGAGAAGCTGTGGCTGCCCCTGGCTCCCTGGCAGTGGTCAAGGCCAGGTTGGATGGGGCTTTGGGCAACCTGGGCTAGTGGAGGGTGTCCCTGCCCATGGCAGGGGTGGCACTGGGTGGGCTGGGAGGTCCCTCCCAACCCAAACCAGTCTGGGATTCTAAGATCTGTACTAAAAACCCGGCGTGTAGGGGCTCTCCCCCCATCCACCCAGCGTGCCTGTGTTGGGTCCGCCTGCCCGCACCCCTCTGGGCTGGAGCCAGCCGCTGGAGACCCCTTCCCTGCCAGGACACTCCTGCCTGCCACCGTGCATGGTGCTGCATCTGAGGAGCTTCAGGAGAGAGCAGCCGTAGCTGTGGGTAAGCAGAGTCTGAGGTTAGTTGTCCCATAAGGAGAGCCCAGGCAAAGGCTTTTAACCGTTAGCTCCTGCCTATTTGCCTCAGGATTAACCTCAGCCGCCTGCATTTGCTGCTGCAAACCAGACCCCTTTCCACTTGTGGGACAGGACACTCAGTTAATGGAAGAAAAGTAGTAAGAAGCTGACAAGAGCTTGAAGAGCTTTATAACTTTACACCTGGGAGGTAGAAGTTGACCGAAAGAAGCCTGTGGGCTTCAGCTGGAGGTCTCAGGGGTGAATATTCGGATGCCAGGAGGGGTTTGAGGCCAGGAGTGCCGGGAGGCTGCAGCAAGAGGCTTTCTGCCTCCGAGGTGTCCTGAGCGATGCTTTCCTACCCTCCCATCTCATAGACATCATCCTCCTGCAAAACCAATGGCTCTGGTTCCTGGAGCCAAGAGGGAGCCGGGATGGGGCAGCCCTGGGACTGGGGACGTGCCGCCAGCCTCCAGTCCCCACTGCCCCGATGGGAAGGAGCTAGAGACCATTTGCAGATTCCCCCTTCCTTTTCCTCCCCAGCTGTGCTTTCTCCTTGGTCTCATTTGGTTGTGGGAAGGGCTGGCTCGCCACGGGCTTCGTTTTCCGTTTGTTTCAGAGGCACTAAGCCCCTTTGCCCCCTGAAACAAAAGGAGAAGGAAAACATTAATGTTTGGTGCCAGGGCAGGTCTCTCACTTGACCCAACCGCTCCCTTCCTTGGGCGGATTAAGGGACCTTGAGACACCTCAAGGCACCAAAGCGAGCCGTAACGCCGGCCAGCCGTGCACAAAGGGTGCGCCCGCCCTGCACGTGCAGCAGCATCCCACTGGTTTTGCCTCTTTCCAAGGTCCGCAGCAGCGCTCAGGTCTGCAGTTTGTACAAAGCTATGGAGAAATGCCTTCCCTCGGGATTTTCTGCTTCGAGATCCCACCAAACGGCTGCTGGTTCGCTGGGAGCAACCTCCCGGCGCGTCCCTGGAGGGATGCACAGCTCCGTGTGCCGCAGCGGGTCCCCGCTCCCATCGGCAGCTCCCACAGCCCAACCTGGGGTCCTCCCTGGGGATGGCGCGCGCACGGGGCTGTGTGACATCTCCCCTGCCCCGTCCATCCGTGGCGGCAGCCGGGGCTCCCAGCCGGGCTCCCCGTTAGGTTTGGCATTCCACAACACGTCGGGCACGGGGAGCCAAGCCCGGCTGCCCGCAGAGCCGATGCTCATCCCCCTCCACAGTCAGACAAGCAGCGGTGCGATCCCCACAACGTTTTCCTACAACCAGGTGGACTCACATCTAACACATCTAATCCCAGGATTTCGTTTTCCCGAGGTGCCTCCCTAGACACCTCACGCCAGGCTCGGCAAACACCCTCCGGCTCAGCGGCAAACGTGCCAAAGGGGGCGATGGAGGGGGCAGGTTTGAATTCCCAGTTAATCCTTCCATCGAATCCCACCAGCCTGGCAAACAGCATCTGGCACAGCTCAAGGACAGACCTTGACCTCAGCACTGATCTCAAAACCTGGGCCCCGAGGACGCGGGATGCTGCACTCAGAGAGCCCGCGTTTCCCCGAGCCCACGCCACAACCCCGGACCCGTTCCCGCTTCTCGAGTGGCGACAGCCTCTCGTGGGATCCCGGGGGGATTCCAGGGGCTCCCCGGCTGGCACCCCCAGCAGACCAGGGGACAAAAGCCACCAGTGGCCTCTCTGTCCGATAACCTTTCTGACCCCAACAAGCAAAACGGCACAGCGAGACGCAGCAATCACTTACTTTCTTCCACGGGACTCGAGGTTGCTGCGGCCGCTCCCTGCCAGGAAGGAAAGGGAAACACGAGACGTTGCCTTTTTTCAGCAAAACCTCAATTTTTACCCTAAGCGACCCATTTTCAGTAAACGTGGCCCTTTTACCCTAAACGCCCCAAGCGATTTCTAGAGTCGTGTCAGACGGCTTGGCCACGGGCACGAGCATCCCCGCGCGTGACAGCGGAGGGCAGGAGCACATCAGGGAGCCCGCCTGGGTGCAAGGGAAGGGAAGGAAGGCAAGAAAAGCTGCTGCTTCTCCTCGGAGCTGGACGGCACCTGGGTGAGACGCCAGAGCCCAGACACCACCCAGTGCCACCCAGAAAGGCAAAGAAACGGCAGAGAAAACACACGCCATGGGCTCTCCCACCCTTTAGGGGCCAAATCCTGCTCTTCATCAGCTAAGCGGGTCATGGGGATTTGTTTGCTGAAGGGAGCTGGGTGACAGCAGCCCAAACCACTGCAGGGAGACGTGTTCACGCACCCTTTGCCTATCCAGCAGGCAGCATACCTGTGCGTCCTGCTTCTCCCTGGTCACCGGCTGCGGCATCACCTTCTCCAGCCCCTGGACAAACCAGGCAAACATCCTGCTGAGCAGGAACCACCGTTAGAGCCGAGTGCCGGAGCCTTTTCTCCCACAGCGGCCATCCCTCTGGCCACGGGACCCACGCAGAAGTTGCTGGTGCCGTTACCTGCTGCCGTCCCCAGCCAGGGACCGAGGGACGAGGGTGGCCGCTGGCTCCGGCCGCCCTTCAGCCACTCCCGGCTCCGCCGCTCCCGGTACGCTCTGGGCAGGCGAAACACTGCTTTTTGACTTCGCCTGGCTTTTAGTCCCTGCTCGGGTTTATTTGGAAGGAGAAGGGGGATAAGCAACGCCGTGGTCATCTTATGAATTGTTGGAGAAGGGGAGCAAGCGAGGAAGGGTCACGTCCCGCAGAGGGACGGGCTTGGGGCACCTCCCTGGCAGCTTCTCCCCGCGGACCTGGCCCGGACACGGGCGGTTTGGGGACAGACGTGGGGTGCTGTGGTGCTGGGACCCGGCGTGCCCCCCCCCAGTCAGTGCCCCGGGGCATGGGGACGGAGGGCAGCCCCAGCGCCGGTGCCTGCCTGCGCCTGGGCTCCCCAAGGCAGAGCGTCCCCTCCGACACGGCCACCCGGGGAAGGGGGGATGGCTCACCTCCCGCCGCAGCTTCGCACTTCTGCTCCTTCAGCTTCGGCTGCAGAAGGACAGAGGGACGGATGGACGCGGCAAAGCACTGTCTGCGGCCGCACTTCCCCTGGGGTACGTCCCCCACCCCCACAGTCCCGCGCACCCTCCGCCGCGGTTTCATTGGCAAGGACCGTTAAACCCAGACCCCGGCGCCGCTGGCACCAGTGGGTCCCAAATGGAGGGTCCCCCCGGTGCCTGGCCAGGTTGGGGAGCACCAGGACGGCACCCCGAGATCCCTCTTTCTCTCTACTGAATTTCCCCTGGGTTTTTCCTGCCCATGGTCCCCAGGACGAGGATGTGGAGCCCACTCCGCTGGGCAGCCCCCCGGGGTTCACGCCCCAGCCGGGCCGTACTCACCTCCGGCTTTTTCAGCACCTCCGGCTGCGGCACCATCCTCTCAAAGCCCTGCGCCAGCCAGCTCAGCACCCGCGCTCCTGCCCTGCGGCGAGAGCGCGTCACGGTCAGGGAGCTCGTCTCGCTCCCCTCCCGCATCCCCTCGCCAGCCTCCCTGGCACCCACCAATCCTCCACGCCAGCATCAGGGCCGGCCTCGGGGTCGCAGCCGTCCAGCTCATCCTCCTCTGGATCGAAGGGGGTTATCTCTGCAAGGAGAGCAGTGCCACGGGCGTGGGGGACACCCAGGACCTGCGCTGCCGGGAGCGCCTGGTCCCATCAAGTCAGCTCAAGGGGACCATAGCTCCAGCGTCACCGACCAGGGTGGTGGGATGTGGGGTGAGTCCCGCGAGCTGCAGGCTCCCAGCTCTCCTTACCTAGAGCATCCTCGTCCTCATCCCTGAGGATCTGGACCTCCGTCTGAAAAGCCAAGCAGACCATCACCCACCCGGCAGCCGAGGGGGTCTCCTCCGGCCGGGCGGGGAGGGAAACCTGCCCTTTCCCCAGGGACGGGTGAAGGCAGAAGCCCATGCAGGGCAGGTTTGGTGGTCCCAGTTAGCACTGGGAGAGTGATTGGAAGAGGGGAAAAAAAAAACCAAAACAAAAGAAGAAGAAAAGGTAAAAAGAGCTAGAAGCCCAAAAATGCCAAACTGTTGCCCGGATCTGTCACCTACCTGATCGGGAACGTCGATGCTTGTCTCGAAGCTCTTCCCAAGTGCCTGCAGCTTCCCTGGGGCTGGGACCGGCTGGGGAATCACCTTCTCCAGCCCCTGGGAGAGCCAGGAGAGCACACTGCTCCCCACGCTGCCAGGGAAGGGGGCGAGTCAGGCTGAGACACCCCCCCAGCCCAGGCATCCAGCCCCCCATTGAAAGCAAAATCCCAAACTGTGTTGCACGTCGGAGGGTGCAAGAGCAATACCTCTCAAACACAGAGCCCGGGTCCTCGGGGACCGCAAATCCCACTTTCTTTTCCATTTCTTCAACGGCAGCAGGAGAAAAAAAAAATAAAAAAAAAATAATAAGCTCCCATCACGGCTCTGCCGGCCCCCTGGCGTGCTGGGCTGGGGGGATACCAGCCGCTGATCCGCTGTCGGAGCCGGTGCGTCCCCCCGCCACGGGGGCTTACCGTCAGCGCGTGCAGGGTCAGCAGCATCCCCGGGGCGACCAGCCTTTCCCGTTGGTGCCTTTAGGGCGAAAGGCAGGAGGTGTCAGAGACAGTGTCCCCTGCTCAAAGGCAGCTGCAGACCCCAGAGACTCCCCATCCTTCCCGCTGCCTCCCGGCAGCTCAGAGGGGGGGGGGATGCATCCCGGCCCCCACCCCTCCCGGTGACGCTGTGGAGCATCCCTGGGTGCCGCAGTGCCAGGTCTGGACCGCGGAGCCACTGGGCGTCTCTCCACTGAGCTCACAGAGCCCCTCGGACCCCCCCAAACTGGTTTCCTGCTCACCTTAGCCGGCTCCGGGTCCCGCACCAGGGCCGCGGGGGTCTCCTCCGTCAGCTGGGGCACCGGGGGCTGGGGAACCACCCGGTCGATCCAGCTCAGCATCCCGTTGCCTGCGGGTTAGCAAGGAGGGGTCTCCGGCCGGCGAGAGGCCGGCAGCAGCGGCAGACGCTCCGCAGGGAACAGCGGGCGCAGCAGCTGCTCACAGTGTCCCCAGAGCAGCCCAGAAAGGTCCTCGGCGTCCTTCCGCTTCCACGTGCTGCTCGGAGAACACAGCGCTGTAGCCCAGCCAGCCCAAACCCAGCTCAGCCCCTGGCCCCTCACCTCACCCCTCATCGTGAGCAAACTACGCCCTCTGTTCTAAGCTCGCAGGCTCGGTTAAACTTGGTTTTCCTAAACGTAACTGCTCCTTTAGGGTGGGGTTTTGGGGTTTTTTTTTGCACGGCCCTCCACAGCTAGGGTCGCACAAGAAGCGCTCGTGAAGGCGTCGCAGACAGATCACAGAAACTGCGACGCTCTGCTCAGCATCCTCTGAGCTCCCCCTTGTTTTTCGTTCAAGGGATGAAAAACAACAGTAATTTGAGCAGAATTTGTTTAAGAGCACGTTCACGTCCCAACGCACGTGTCGACTCGTTCTGCCCCTGGGAAACGTCTCTGCTCCGTCGCCTTTTGGTGGCTGCGGGGGCAGGGACCGGCCTAGGGCCCTGGGGAGGGCAGCGCAGGCAGCCAGCGCCCAAATGCGGATGGGGGAGGTAAAAATAAGATGTTGCAGAGCCGAGATTCAGCTGTCCAAGCTCTGTTTGCTTAGCTTTCCAGTTGCCCCCACCCCTTCTCGGTGTGACTCTGGGCTGGGACGCAGCACCAGCGAGCCGAGCGATGCCCCTCCAAAACACACCCCCCCCCCAAAACACCCCACTCTGCTCAGCGAGGGGCTCAGCAGCATCTCGGGCGGCCCCCGCTCTGCTGCTCGCAGATCGCTGGGCTCCATCCAGCCCAGCCGGGAGACTGCACGGCCCTTCTGATCCCGGGTTAACACGTGGCCCCGGGCCCACGCGTTCAGCAGGTTATCGGCTGGAAGCCGCTCACTCATTTTTGGGCGCGCAGAACACCTTCAGATCCCTCGAGAGGTTCACTGTGGGGCTGCCCAAAACCCGGCGTCTTAAATCTTCAACCAGCCGCGGTTCCCAGGAGAGCTGACCTGCGTCCTCAGCTCTTCGCTTGCCCGGGAGCCGGGTTTGGACGCGGCCAAAGCATCGCCCCACGCGGCACCTCCGGCCCCCCGGCACGCCGCGGGCAGGTCCGGCTCTCCCGGAGACCCTCGCGTCCCCTCGCGTCCCCAGAGATGGACAGGGTGGCTGTAAAACCTCCCAGGAGGCCCAGATCGCCAGAAACCAATTACGAAACCGCCTTTTCCCTCCCGCGGGGTGTAAGGGATTAAGGAGCTGTGAAGGCCCCAGGAAAACCCAGCGACGCTGTGGGGCACGGCGGCACTTCCACCCGGGCTTCGGCACCTTCGCAGGTCCCAGAGGAGCCCAGGGCCAACGTACACCCCCGAGCCCAAACAAGCCCAGAGAAAGCCCCCAGGGCTGGGGTGAGCCCCCACGCCAGCCGCCGTCTCCTCCTCCCTCAGCGTCAGCTCGTGCAGCTGTAAAAGCCCGTCCTTGGCCCAGGGGCCATTTCTCCGGCATATCTGAGCAAAAAAGGGGCGAAACCATTAGTGGGTCCCCCAGAAACCCGGCTGCTTGAAGAAATCGGAACGAGCAGCCAGGATCTGCCTGCCATGGCACTCATCGCGACCCCCCAGCTCCGCGGGGCTCCTGTCAGCGGGAGAAGGGCCCCAGTCTCCGAGAGCAAGAAGCGGGGTGCAGACCCACCATCCCCCTTCAGAGCAGGGCGCGCCACGGCCTTTCCCTCCCCTCCAGCATCACAGCAAACCCCTCGCATTACCCGGCCCCGTTGCCCTTGCGCCATCACTGCCCACGGACCTGCTCCATCGCTCCCCTGCCACGGACCTGTCCCCGCCGCGGCTCACCCTCCAGCTCCGTTTCAGAGCACCAACCCCCCCTCCAACGTGCGCAGGCGGACGTGCGGAAACCCCGGCTGCGTCCCTCGCCTCCATCGCTGCCACGTACCCCCCCCCGGCACTCACCACCGCCTCCCCGGGAAGGGGACACACAGGCTCCCTTGGCCACCGCGGCTCACCACTGACCCCCCAAACCCACCCCAATCCGCTCAGGGCTCCGCAAGGATTAGCCCAGCGCTGCCTGCAAATGGGATTAACAGCACCCAGCTGCCCCGAATGCTCCGGCCCCCAACAACCAGCCCCTTTTTGGTGCAGGATAGTGCAAAGAAACCCCCAAAATCCAGCGGGTTTGAGCATCTTCAAGGTCCCTGGAGCCACTGAAAACACCTCTGGCACTCACCGGCCAGGTGCCAGCCCGGCAGCGCTGCGGGGAAGGCCGTTGTCTCGCCCAGGCGCAGGCAGGATACGCCGGCGAGCGGCAACGGGGCTGCTGAAGCCCCGCGGGACGATGCCGGGGGGATGTGCCGGGGGTGATGTTCCCGAGGACGCTCCACCTGCAGCTCTGCTCCGACCCCGGAGAATCTGGGGCAGGAGGCAGCAAATCCGTGCGGGGCTGAGCTAAGCCTGTCCTTGCTGAGCCTGCAGCGACTTGATCCGTTTACCTCCGGCCCTGCGTGACTGCCAGCCTGGCCCATCGCCCCTCGTCTCAGCGGTGGTGACACCCCAGGACCCCGATACCGGCACAGCTTCGCTGCTCGACGTCCAGCCCCGGAGCAGCTCTGCAGCCCCCTGGCCTGATTCCTCCTTCCCCAGCCCCGCGGGTGTCTCCAGCCTGGTGAGCAACAAGTTCCTGCCTGGCCCCAGCCTAGCACCTCCGCAGCTCTGGTTCTCAGCGAGGGAAAAGGAGGCACGGAGCAGCGGTCTTCCAAATCGCACCCCGTTCCCCACCCGTCAGGCCCGGGGGAGCTGACCGAAAGGCATCCTTGTATTTCTGAGATCCTGTTCACTCTGAAGCGGAGTGACGACTGCCTACAGCTCAGCACTGGCCGCTGATTTTAGTGGCAGAAACACGAATCAAAGGTGCTTGCTGCCCTCCCCCGGGGCCTCACAGCTACCAAAGCCATTTCCCCGCTTCAGCTTTCCCCACTTTATTCCCCACAACTCCAGCCGACAGAGGTGTCCCTGCCCCAGCGGGAATCAGCAGCAAACCCTCCCTGAGGGCCAGGAGAGGAGCTCAGGGCTCCCGTCCCAGGACAGGCAGACCCGGTCATCCTGGTTTCCCCCTCCTTGGGGTGTGCTCAGCCCCCCCAGCCCACGGCTGGCACAGCACCTGCTCGCAAACCTCCGGCCCCCGTAGCGTGACGGGACCGGGGCCGCCCCCGCGCGTCCCTTTGCCTCCCCAGCTGCTCGCACTGCCTCCGGCCCCGGCGCGGCCCCTGGCCGAGGGGCAAGCGAGGCAGCTGCGTAAAGCCCTGTACGCACGTGCCGTCATCACATGGAGCGTGATGGGCCACGGCCGCTTCTGCCTTGGCCCAGCCTGCCCCGGGAAGAGGGATGAGCCCGGAGATGGCCACCACCGGGATGCTGCCTCCATCACCAGGCTGCAGGGACTGGGCAGTGCTGAGTGCTCCAGGACGTGCTCCAGCCCCCAAACAAAAAAATATCAGTTTAATCTGTCAGCAACTTCAGCTGCCCCAAACCGCACGCTGCCACGAAGGGGGGGGCAAACCCTCTGCTCCCCGCTGCGGGATGGATGCCGACCCCTGTGCAGGGGTGCCAGGGGAGCCTCAGCCCTGAAAGCAGGGTGCAGGGGCTGCTGCGTAATGCCTTGAAAACCCCGGATCACCAGGAGAAAACATCCCCGCAAAGGGAGCAAGCTGTGGTGGGCCCAGCAGCCCCATGTGCAAGCCCCTGGGGAACGGCAGCGGCTCCTGGGACAGGAGCATTATTATCCCGAGTCGCTGTCCCCGCAGCAGTATCAGCAGTGGAAGGGGCGCAGGTCCAAGCCCCGCATCCCCGGGGAGCGGGGGGCAGCCTGGCCCGGATCCCGCCTTGCGGGAGGCTGCCCAGGTCCCACCTGAGAAGGTGGTGCTGCCTGAAAGAGCAAAGCGGCACAGGGACGGTTCCGACCGGACTTTTGCAGGCTCAGACTTGTGAAAGCCTGCAGCAAGGGGTTAAAAAAAAAACCAGCGTCTGCTGATGGCTAAAACCTGCATCTCCTCCGACGACACTCTGGAGACACTTCACCTTCGAGCCAGACCTGCCTACAAAGGTCTTCGACTTATTTCTGCAAGCGAATGCCCGGGAACAACCCTGAGGAGGAAGGGGAAGGTTCGGTTCCTCACCTGAGTGATGCTGCCAGCACTCCTGGCCCATTTCCATCCACTTCTGCCGTCCTTTCATATCCGTTTGTGGGGTGAGGCAGGAGGGATCGGCAACGATACCTGCACAGAAACCAGCTGCCAAGTAGGTAAAGTCCTCCAGAAAAGCAACCAGACCTTCAGGGGCTCTTAATAAGGTGCTGAGAGGATGCTGCTCCCCCCAACCGCTCCTGCTCCTCCCCCAGCCAGAGCCCGGGGCCGCAGTGCGCGCAAAAGTTACGTGCCTTTCCTGCGATTTAGGGAAATGAAAGACGAGAAAGTAAAAGCCCACGCGAAGCACCGGTGGCACCGATGCAGTTTGCCCATCTGCTCCGAGGATGCGGAGTATTGCCTCAAACCGTCACGTTCGAACGCGGGCGCAGCTCAGGACTATCGGCTGTGGTTTAACTCTTCATCTTCCCGTGGACACCATCCTGCCGGCAGTAAGGAATCAGTGCAGCGAGGAAAGACAGTATCGCCCTTCTGGCACCAGGCACCCTCCTCCTCAGGGGCACTGACGTGCTCCCAGGGCGCAGCACAGCTGCCGTGAGTGACCAGTGACCTGGTATCAGCGTCAGCAAAGGGGAAAGGGGTCCCTCCTCCTCCTCCTCCTCCTCCTCCTGAGCACCTCTTCGCTGTAATTTAAGGAGCTCTGAATGGAGCAGCCAGGCAAGAAGGGATGCTGAGATGTCTCCCACCCGCAGGACCCTGGGTGAGTACTGTCCCCACTCTTGCCTTGGTTTCCCATCCCATCCCCTTCCCAAACCTTCAGCCAGAAGCGTTTTCTCAGCGATCCGGAGACAAACACACGGCTCACCTGGCCTGGGCGCGAGATGGAGCAAGTCAGGTTGTTTGCAGGTAGCGGGTTCTTCTCTTGCCATCGCAGGATGGGAAGATGCCAAAAAAAAAACCCCAAAAAACCAACCTCTGGGAAAGCTGAAAGAGTCGTGCGCAGGGCTGGGGTCCTCAGAGCACGATATACATCAGCCTCTGCCTCCCGAACAGGCGCAGAGAGTCCTGCCTGCTCCTGCCCTGAAGCCCCAGCGGGAAGCTCTGCCCTGGGGACGGAGCGATCCAGCTCCAGCCAGGGGCAAAACCACACTGGAGTCTCTGCCTGCTTTTGCTTTCATCCCCTGGGAACCTGCTCGTACCCCGCGTCTCGACTTGTGGTTACCAGGCAGATGAACCATCATTTCTTCATCAAATAAGAAAGAGAACATGAAAAAAAAAAACAAAAAAAATCAAGCAGAGCCAGACAGAGCACAAAGACAGATGGGGAGGCAGCGCCCGGCACACAGCCTCCGCTCCAGAAACGTTACACGTCCACAGGAAGGTATAAATAACTATAAATTTATTAGTAAAGCAAAACCATTTGACACTCACACAGAAGAGCGGGATGTGTTAATACAATATATATACACACATACATGGAGTATCATCTTAGAAACACACGGAGAGCAGTGTTAAAGGCACTGCAAGCCACACGAACCTCATCATCCTTAGCCGCAACTTCCCACGGCCCTGGGAACTCTGCCGGGGGCACGGGCGCAGGTTAGGAGGAGCCCAAGAACCTCAGGGGCCATGAAATCCCTGGGATCCACGGCTCGGAGGCATTTGGAGACAAGCCCACGGTTGGGCTCCCACCTGCGGTCCTGCTCTCCCTGCCAAGCATCCCGGGCACGCGGCAGGAGCGGCACCTTCACACCCCGAAAGCGGCAGAGGCGGGAGACGCTGCGGATCTCCCTGGCAGCCGGGGAGAAGCCCGAGGGAGAGCCGCCGTCCCCAAACCTTGCTGGCCTGCCGTTATTGCATCTCAGCGTTAACGCCTGCGCGCGCAGGAACCTTCCTGCACGTGACCTCGCCACCCAACAGAGGAAGAGTCAGACTCTGAAGAACAGCAAAGGGTTTTTGCTTATTAATAGCCAGGCTCTGGCTGCAGCCTGGACTTGATGGTAAATACCCAAGGGAAGCGTAGAAAGTGCTCTCCTCCCTCCTAACAGTGCAAGGCCAGGCTTGAGCGCCCAGAGATGGTCCCAAACCACTGTCAGAGGCCGCTTTCCCCCTCACCCCCCCTTCCGCCACACAGGCCGCGGGACCAGAGCGTTGCGTGTCGTCCCTCCCAGGCCGCAGGGATGGCAGCTGCTCCCTGGAGGGCTGGCAGGGCCGCCTGGGCGTACGTGTGGTCCCAGGGGTGCCCACCCCACGGCTAACGCGGCTCAGCCGCCTGCCCGACGCACGCAGCCGCTCCGCAGGCATTCCCACGGGAAATGAGCGGTCCGGCTGCACCCCAGCGCCGTGACTTCTCGCCAGGAACGTCTGACGAGCCCTTCGCTGACTTGGAGATGTGGCAAAGGGACCCACCAGGGAAATGGCCGCTCTCACCTCAGCGCCTGTTCCCCACAGCCCTGATCTGCCTGGGACTCACTCGCCAGAGCCAGCCGAACCACGGACGTGACCCAGCCAAGCCAAGCTGCCAGGCCACAGGCATCGCCCACGCCCAGCGAGATGGACAACCTCATGGGAGAAGGACCAGAAGCACTCGCTGGATTCCAGCAAGACTCAGGTCCCCGAATCAAGTCCCTGACCTCAATGTCAGTGTTTTGGTATCACCTGGATCCAGCCTGGGAGAGGAATTTGGGGTGGGGGAGGAGACTTTGCAATCAAAATGGAAAAAGGGATGAAAACCAAACCACTGCTTACTAATAAAGAATTGAACAAAGGGCAAAGAAACCTAGAAGGTCTTACAAAAGTATAAGCAAAATAGCTGCAGAGGGGAAGGGGCTGAGACACAGCTAAAGGCAAAGGTAGGTTAAGGGGAAGTGAAGATCAGAACAACACCCAGGTAAGAGACGACCTTCTTCCTGGACCCAGGAACTCAGAGGAACAGCAGCCCAAGAGAGCAGGATTTATCTCCTGGACAACACCCACACCACCTTTGGCTGGCCTAACTGTCCCCACTGCCTCCCCAAGGGCACCCTACGCTCCAGCTGCCCGCCAAAGAGAACAACCCTCCGGGAGGGATCATCCCCTCCTCCAGCCCTTCAGAGCATCCTCGGGTGGTCTGACAACCAGGGCTTGAAGACACGAGCGAGCGCTGGTCCCAAGGCTGACGCACCAGCAGCTCCAGCACAGCGAGCCCCCGGAGTGCTGCGGGGCGAGGTGCGATGCGAGAGGCCGAGCGGAGGCAGCGGGAGGAAGCCTGCGTGTCTCTCGAAATAAACGTCAGAAGCGAAGCGCAACGCAGGGGCAGAGCAGAAACACGTTTTGCTCCCAAGAGGCTTTGGCCGCAACTGCTCTTTGGTTTGAAAAGGGAACACCAGCAGTTAGCAGAGAGCCCTTCGCGGTGTGACGCCCAGGGGACACCAGCCCCCCGGGCCAGTCCCCACCTCCCCACCCAGTGCCGCGCTCCTGACACCCGTGTGCCTCCTGCTATTCCCACCGCCTCTCACGCCATGGCACAAAACACAACCCAAAGGCACAACAACGGGGATCGACCTGCTCCCCCAGCCCGCCTCTACGCAACACAGCTGCTGCCAGCTGACAATCTCCCTAGAAAAATATCCCCAAGGCTCTCGGCCCCACTCAGCCGCCCGCTCCGCACGGGTCCTCCACCCACCAGCTCCAAGGTCTGGCAGCAGAATCCACCACGGGCTTCTATCGGATTTGGGCTGTCGCAGGGAGCAAACGCGACGAAGAGACCGAGTCACCAAGGCTCTCAGCCAGCCCTACTCAATCCCAGAACGGTTTGGGTTGGAAGGGACCTTAAAGGCCATCTAGTTCCAACTCCCCTGCCAGGGGCAGGGACACCCTCTGCTAGACCGAGTCCTTTTAATGCCGCATCAAGATGTTTTTGAGCCCGGAGGCACCTGCTCCCAGGCATCGGCTGATGACCTGGACCTGGGCTTGTCCCCGCCAAGCTGCCCACAGCATCCCACCTCCCCCAGGCGCCGGCCCCTGAGCGCACAGCCCTGACTACGCTTTCTCTGCCCGAGGCGCTGCTTGGCTGCTGCCACATCCTAAGCGGAGCCGGAGCTCCTCGCTGGGACACTGAGGGCTCTCCCAGCTGCTCAGCACGAGGTCAACACTCCCCAACAGTCCCTGTGCTCAGCCGGTACCGAGAGGACAGGACTGGCAGCTCCAAGGGCAGCGCGTGGCGCGAAGCTGCGCCCGGGGCCCACCACCATCCTCCTCCTCTGCCCCAAGCACCCCAGGCTGTCCAGGCAGGCACCCAGGCCCCCGGGCAGGGAAGAGAGCAGGGCACAGCCAGCCGGGGGCCACGCTAACCCTTCCTCCAAAGCCCTGCTCTAGCCAGCAGCTGCCCCAGAAAGAAATACGACCGCAGAAGACCCGGAGGCTCCAGCAGCCCCCATTTCACGCCTTCCCCTTACTAAAGACGAGCCTCTCCACAAGCTCCCAGCGCTGCGTGCTGAGCCCGGCTGGCAGTGCTGCGCTCCAGGCGACTGCTGAAGCCCCGGCACCGCGGGACCTGCGGCAGATGCGCTGGGCTGCTTCGGGCAAGAGCAGAGCTAACGGCGGAACAGAGCGAGGGTCCGGGTCAGCGCTGCGTTCCCGGCTGGCTCCAGTCCCATGCTCGCAGCCTCCGTCACCACCAAGCCCTTCTGTAAAGACAGGATTAGCCTTCCTTGGTTTTACTCCTCATTTTTACTCCTACAGTAAAGCATACATCGAACTTACTACAGATTAAACAGCAAAAAACAGCTACCTAGAACCAAAGAGCTCTTCAGAAATCCAGGTTATCACATCCCTTTTTTTTTTTTTGAAGATCCAGTATGACATCAAGTTAAACTATACAGTATTTTTTAATGAATATTAACAAACTGCTTTTAAAAAAAAAAAACAAAAAAAAAAAAAAAAAGGAAAAAGAAACACAGAAAACTCGGTAGGAAGTTCTACATCTTTGAGGCAGCATGAAGTAAGATAACCATCGGTCCCTCTTCCTTGGGCAGCAGAGAGCAAGGTCTGCTTTAACCTCGTTAAAGCTGCGCATGAAGACTCAGCCCCAGAGTCAGACCTGTCACTGAACTGTCCCAGCCACCGAAAATGCCCCTCCGTTTCCCCTCACCGTTCTGGAAATGGAAACAAAAGCCTTTCTCCACCCTTTAGATGAGCGTCTACTACCAGCAAAGCAGGCACAGCCCAACTCTCTGCAAGGTTAATCTGTCTCTACTTGCCGTGGACATTTATTAAACTCGCCCTTGTGCAGCACACGGGCAACTTACTGGCTGCTCTTCACTAATTACAGCTCCTCACAACACTCCTACCTCACACAAGGGCCGGCCGAGATCACAGAAGAGCTGAGGCTGGCAGGGACCTCTGGAGATCATCTAGTTCAACTCCCTGCTCGAGTAGGGTCAGCTACAGCAGGTTGGCCAGGACCGCGTCCAGGTAGGGCTTGAGTATCTCCACAGATGGGTATTTAACATCTTAGTATCTCCAAAGACAGAGAGGGGAAAGCTGGTGGGCAACCTAGGAAGCACGCCTTCAACCTCCAAGGCATCTAACTGGCACGTAACGGGTCTCTCGGTCGTGAGAAGCCAGCAAAATCCTGCAGAGGAAAACACCTGAGGCTGCATCGACCTTGCTAGGGGAAATTTATTTTTAAGTGATGTTTACAAGAACTGTGCAAAACCTGAAAAATACAGAAGAGGTAAAGAAAGAGTAAAGGGGTAAAACAGGACTCCCGGCAAGAGGGGAAAAAAAATATACTCCTCCTTTACGCACTGCTAACCTTCTCCTCCCCATGGAGCTGAGCCTGCAGGCCAGGATGGATTCCCCTCCAGCAAATCAGACACCAAGCCCCCCCACCCGGCACACAGCGTGGGTTACTGTCGGCGATGGTAACGTCTCCAAAGTTGTAGGTTATTTGTAGTGTTCGCCTCACCCTTTAGTGTTTGTACGGCTGGGACGGCCCTTTGCCTGCCCCCCATCCCGGAGGGCCGCTAACGGCCCGAAGGGTAGAAAGAGGGAAGGGGCCTGGAGGTAAGTCTTGGCAGGAGAGCTAGATCCCTCGGGAAGCCGCTCTTAAACGCCAGGCTCTTGGCCAGGAGCAGGGCACCGAGGCTCTCCTCGCCACACCTTCTGGTAGCGGCGCAGCGCCGGCTACTCTTCCCCGTGCTGCTGGCGGGGACGGGGGGCGGGCAGGCGCGCTCAGAACCCTTGGAGAGCGTGACAGCCAGCGACTGCAAGAGCAGCAATGCCAAAGTGCTTTTTGGAGCTGTGCGGCCCCATGGCTTTTCCCTTTCTACGCTCTAGAAAGAGGGAGAGCAGGGGAGGTTGGAGCAATCAGCGCTAACGATCTGAAATGGTCCTCTCAACTGAGCTTGGACCAAGAAAGTTGGGAGATCCCAGCGGCGGAAACCCGCTACTTCCTCACGGAGCAGCGCGCCCCGGGAGAAGGGAGGGCTGGCTCTGCTTTGCTCCCAAGCCCTCTCCAGGAGGAGATTCGCCCAGCCCTCCCTGCTGACCCCACCAGGCAGGGCAAGGGAAAAAGGCTGCGGGCAAAGGGCTGGTGCCCGCAGCGGGCAGCTCAGCTCCCAGCACTGGAACTGCAGGTACAGCGTGAACTACAGTCCAGGGGACGCCAGGCGACCGCAGGCGTCGTCTCCTCTCCCCACCTCTCTCCTTTCCTCTCCCACCCCTTCGAGCTTTTCACGTCGTCCGTCGCCCCTGCGGTACGGGTGGCGTATCAACCACAGAGGCCAGAGGAAAGTTTACCTGCCCGCCCACCGTACCTCCCCTTTCCCCCAAACTCCCTGGAGACCATCTACAACCGAGGAGAGGGAAGGGGAGGCCGAGGCTCAGGAGCGTCACGTGCAAGCTGAAAGCCGCCGAGGGGCGGGAGGCTCACGGCAAGCAGGCAGCCACCTGGTAGGCGCCCTCGGCCGTGTGCTGGACGCTGTGCTCCTGCAGCAGGCCCAAGTCCAGGAACCGTTCCCCGCACCACATGCACTTGTACTGCTGCTCCCGGGCATGCACGCTGTGGTGCTTGTTGAGGTGCTCACGCTGCTTGAAGGCCTTCTCACAGGAGGGGCACTTGTAGGGCTTCTCGCCCGTGTGCACGCGCCGATGGCGCTGCAGGTCCGAGGCGTACTTGAACCGCTTTTCACAGTCAGGGCACTTGAGGGGCTTCTCGCGGGCCGGGTCGCAGCGGTGCTGCACGAACTCAGAGGAGGAGAAGAAACGTCTCTCGCAGAGCGTGCACTTGAGCGGCTTCTCGGCGCAGTGGGCCAGCTGGTGCTTCTGCAGAGCCGAGGCCCGCTTGTAGGACTTGTTGCACACCGCGCACTTGAAGGGCCGCTCCGCGTTCTGCACGCACTTGTGCCGCAGCAGCTCCGAGGACTGGTTGAAGCCTTTCTGGCACACGTTGCACTTGAAGAGGTTTTCTATGCCGTGCACGTGCTGGTGGTACACCAGGTGCGAGGGCTGCACGAAGCCCTTCTCGCACAGGTTGCACTTGAAGGGCTCCTCGGCCTTGTGCGTGCGGCGATGGCGCATGAGCGCGTACTGCTGCTTGAAGCTCATCTGGCAAAGGTCACACTTGAAGGGCCGCTCCTCGCTGTGCGTGCGCTCGTGCTGCCGCAGGTCCGAGGGGCGCTTGAAGGCCTTCTGGCACTCGCCGCAGCGAAAGGGCCGTTCCCCGCTGGGTGTGCAGGGGTGCTGCAGCAGCTCCGACGACTCCTTGAAGTGCAGCTCACAGACATTGCACTTGAAGAGGTGCTCTCCTGAGTGCGCGTACATGTGGCGCACCAGGTGGGAGCGGTGCTTGAAGGTCTTCTCGCACACCGTGCACTTGTAGGGCCGCTCCGAGCTGTGCGTCCGTTTGTGGTGAACCAGGTGGGACGACTGGCTGAAGCTCTTGTCACACAGCGTGCACTTGTACGGCTTCTCACCCGTGTGGATGCGCTCGTGCCGGGACAGCTCCGAGAGGTGCTTGAAGGTTTTCTGACAGATGGAGCAGCTGTAGGGCTTCTCCGAGGGGTCGAGAGGCTGCGGATGCTCTGCCTCAGGAGGCTTGTAGGTCTTCTCGCAGATAGAGCACTTCATGGCGTTGCCGTTGTGGACATTGTGGTGCTGCGCCAGCGAGGTCAGGAGGGAGAAGCCCATCTTGCAAACACCGCACACAAAGGGCTTCTGCTCCACCTGGATGCACTGGTGCTCGAGGAGATCGGTGGCCTGGTGGAAGATCTTCAGGCACTGGGTACACTGGAAAGAGCGGTCATGGCCTGGCAAGCACTGGTGCTCATGGGGGTTGGAGAGGTGAGCGAGGTCGTGGCCACACACACCGCATTTGTGGGACGGCTCTCCAGCCTGGATGGGGGCGTGCTGGTGGTGCTGCAGACCGGGGTCTGGCTGGAGCAGGATGCCGTAGACGGCACAGCCCAAGGGGTTGTCAGCAGTGCTGGGCGGGATGGAGTGCTCTGGGAGGGCGGCTGCCCCAGCGTGGTGCTGCTGCTGCGGCGGCGGCGGCTGCTGCGGTTGCTGCTGTTGCTGCTGCCAGCTTTCTGACATGCTTGGGAAAAAAAAACGGGATTTTCGCAGTGACAGCTTCAGCTTCTCGGTTGAAAGGGTTCAAGTAAAAAAAAAAATAAATTTGAAAGTATCCAAGATCCTGATTCCCTGTAGCTGATCCCCAGAAGTCGAGGACAGAAAATCCAGCCCACAGCCAGGATCTTGGGAAGCAAAGAGGTGACTGAGACTCCACAGCCTCCTCCTTAGATCAGCACAAGTTCCGTGTGGACTGATTTGGTTTCGCTTTTTCTTTTTTGGACAAAAGAACAAGAGGCAGAAGCAAGTGCCTTGAAGACAAGAGGAGGCCCTTCTCCGTGCTGGCTGCGATGTGGTCACATTTGGGAAGAGCGAGGGAAGCAGCCCCGGGAGCAGCTCTCTCTACAAAGAAGAAGACAGCTCGTGTCAGGTCTCAGAGGCAAGACCGGGAACTCTCCAGTCAACCTCCCACCACGGCCCACTCTGAAATCTCTCCTGCATCCCTGCAAAGCTACCTGGAAGCCGGTGTGGGGAGTTAACCAGAACCAGAGGACCCCCCTTGCTGCACGCTCAGCCTGGAAAGGCTCAGGCTCTGCCTGCTTGCAGTCAGGCACACTTCTGAGTGGCGTGCCCTCACGAGAGGCAGCGCAACTGCCCAGGTCCCGGTCAGCTCAGCTGTTCCCCCGTACGCTGTCGGTCGCCGGATCTCCCAGCCCCGCTGGGGGCACTGGCTGAGAACACCGGTCCCCGCACTGGCTGAGGTACGCCAAACGCTGCGCTATCAAGAAGCTACTGGGTTAGATTCTACATCTATCGAGGCAGATCCAACCCAATCCCACTCCAGCTGAAACATCCCTGTGAAGCAGTTCTGCTCCTCCTGTGGCTCAAGTATCGGGGACATTACCCAAGGGACGTACGAGATTTCCCCCCTCCAGGCATCACTTGTAGTTCTCTGGCTCTTCCTAGTCTAAGGGGAAGGTTCGCCCTCAATGTTACCCTATGCGCAGACAAAACACAGAACCCGCAGGCATTGGGCGCAGAACTCTCTGTGAAGATAAGAGAAATGTTAAAGCAATGGCTCGGCTGAACCTCCTACCAAACCATGGAATAAAAGCTGGACACTGGAGCTGAACAACCTACGCCAGAGGTGCTGCCGGGCCTTACCAGCATCACAGCGGTTTTGCTCACTGAAAAGTTCCAGTCTTTCTAGAGACGTCCAGTAAAACCTGCTATCAGCTTAGAGTAGAGTAAAACCCACCGGTGAGCAGCAGATCGCAGCAGCGCCAACACACCTCAAGAGGAAGGAAAGGTCCAGGCCTCGGCAAGAAGCAGCAGCTAGCGCTCCTGGGTCACGAGCCTCTAACCCCGCAAGAGCACGCCCGTTTCTGGTCAAACTGCCTGCCCTCACCCAGGGAAAGTAAAACCTCGGTCTAACAGGAAGGTGTTTGTTGTATTTAAAACGAAGTGATAAAGAGCATCGAAGAAACCCACTTCCCAGCGTCCTCGCCTGCTCCAGCACTCAACTGAGATGGGACCGTGCCCCACAGCGCGGGCAGCGCCGGACCACGCTTCTGCCTACAGGGACACTGCATTACTTTGTCTGCGGGCACAATCTGGGGCGGTAAGATGCCCGAAGGCCTCATCGCAGCCCTGCTCGTACGCTGGATCTCCTCCTTCTCCTCCGTGGCTCACCTTGACTGCCGACACGAAGGGAGTTATGACACCTGGCACCCGAGCTCGACGGCACACAAAACTTCAGCACGGCCTAGCCCCCGCCTTCCCCCACACGCAACGTTAACCGCGGCAGGAGCGACCCAGCGCCAACGGCATCCCAGACCGCCCGGCCTAACGGGGAGGGGAAGCGGGCATCCCCCCGGCAGGGAAGAATGGGAAATACCAACCTTGGCTTACCGCGGGCTCCGCACGGGTACCCGAGTCGGCGCCGGCTCCGAGCCTAACTCATCCCTCCGTGGGAGGTGGGAAGCGACAACCATTTAAGGAGCGAAGACGGGAAAGCAGAGGTACTTTCAAACTGGAGAGGCGGCCCGCAGCACGGCCCGCTCCGGCATCCTCCGGTCCGGTCCGACTCCCGCCTGCCCCGGGCTCGCCGGGCCTCCCGCAGCCGGGCCCAGGCCGCCTCAGGGAG
>VXBL01006313.1:141244-160003 GCA_013400195.1 Aramus guarauna | reverse complement strand
CCCCCCAATCCTTCCCCCTCCCCAGGACCCGGAGCTGCTGGCTCAGCGCCCAAGACTTGGCTGCAGCCACTTCTCGGCACTAAATTACCCCGAGCCCCTGCGCTGCTCGTCAGCCACTAACTACTTTAAAAGGGAAGGGCTGACGCTGGCGCTCACCCCGCTTTCCTGGAGCTGGTCGCACTGGTGGGGGGGACGCCGGGGCCTGGGCCACCCATCCCCTGCCCTGGCCTCCATCCCTGTCCATGCCGGGCAGCGATTCCCGGCCTTTAGCTGATTTCCTGGGAAACACGCTTGGCTCAGACGCAGCACATCAGTCAAGCGAGAAGCCAAAATCAGGGACAGAAAAACCCTGAAGAATTGGGGGGGGTAGGGGGGGTGGAAGCTCCCAGTGGCTCCAGGCACTGTTGTATTCCCTCGGCTGGCCGTGCTGGGTCACATTCCTTGGCTTTTAACCGCTTTCAAGTCGTTTTTGACCATTTAGCAGAGATTCGTGCTCGTGTGGTTCCCTGCCAGAGCCGTGGGAGGACCCCCCAGCTCTGCGGGACCAGGACCCCTGCGGCAGGGCACCCCAGCACCCACCCCCCGCCCGGAACCGGGGCCGACCCAGCACCGGGAGCTACCAAAAGGCACGAACCTGGCCGAAAGGCGAGGCAGGAGAGGAGGAAAGTGTGGCCAGGCTTTTTGCTGCTCCCCGCCCCCGCAAAGGCGGCTCCAGAGGCAGGCGCAGATGCATTTCCCATGACAGATGCATTTCCCACGACAGATGCATTTCCCACGACGGATGCATTTCCCACGACGGATGCATTTCCCACGACAGATGCATTTCCCACACTGGATGCACTTCCCGTGGCAGATGCATTTCCGCCACCAGCTCTATTTCCCACGGCAGCTGTGTTTCCCTTCTCTCCCAGGAATGCTGAGGGCTCGGTGGGATGCAGCGGTGAGGCCCCCAAAGCCTGGGACCCAGCGACGCCGGGCTCACGGGGGGAGCCAGCCCCTTCCCGGGGCACCCTGCCATGGCAGGGGAGGGGGCTCCTGGCTGATTCGGAGAGGGCCGGGGGCTGGGAGCAATTCCCCGGGGGAACTGGCGGCGCTGGGAGCAGAGGCCTGGGTTCTGTGAGCTGGGACATCACTTCCCACCCCCCCACACTCCTGCTTTTCCCCGGATGCTACAGCGTAGCCGGTGCCAGGAGCCCAGGGCCATCTGGAAACGCTCACGGCCAGAAACGCTCATGGACAGCAGCGAGGGGACCCCAGCGGAGACAAAGCCCAGTGTTTCAGCAGGGTCCGGACGTTTCGCCGGAGGCTCCCGCTCTGCCCGCAGCGGGGTCGGCTCACCTCCGGCCGGCCGCGGGCGCAAGGGATGCACCTGCTGCAGGGGATGGGGCTTTCGGTGGCTCGAGGGAGCGCGAGTCCCGCTCAGCCCGGGCCTGGCAGGCACCAGGCAGTCCTGCCAGGATCCACCCCCCCGCCAGGCAGCTCCCAGCTATCCCAAAAATAGGCTGGAGAAGCCCGACCTGGAAAAGACCCTGGGAGCTCAGCGTCCTCCAGGCCTTGCCGGGGCAGGGCTGGGCGCTGCGGGATGGGGCTCTGCACCCCGTTGGGGTGCGGGTGATGGGGGTGGCCAACGCTGGCCGGGGCTCTGCCCGCTTGGCACCATCACAGGAGAACCCGCGCTTCCTCCTGCCTCCTCCTCTTCCTCTGCAAGCCAAGGCACGATCCCCTGCGCGCTGCTGAGGAGAGGACCCGGAAAGCAGAGAGGAAGCCGGGCTCAGCACGGAGGAAGAACTGGGGGCCGGGATACGCCAAGCGGCAACCGGCAAGTCTCAAGGCCAGAGGAAACAATGCGGGGGGACGGAGGGAAGGTCTGTGGGGCCCTGGCGGGGGGTGACCGTGCAGGCTGCGGGCAGGCCGGGCTCGGGGGGCTGCCTGGGCAGGGCTCGGTGGGACGCACCCGCCAGCCACACGCGTGAGCGGCTCGTAGCCGTCACCTCCCATCACCATCGCCCCGCAGCCAGCAGCCCCGCCGCCCGTGGTGCCGGACCCTTCATCTCACAGGGAGGAAAGTAATTTCTGGGGGCCGCGAGGGCAACGCGCGAGCGGTGGAGCAGCGGGCTGCGGGTCTGCTTCGGTACAGCTTGGCATCCAGCTTCTTCTCACCTCTAGCAGCTCTGAGGCTTTCCTCATCACACCCACGGTAGCGCTCAGGGTGCGCAGCCGCTCCCTCGTCCCAGTAAAATCTTGCTTGGGTGGTCCCATTTTACAGCCTGCCGGGGGAAACGCTCTCTGCTCTCCCGCGGGCGCCAGCAGGGCCAGAAGATCAGCTCTCCCTGTGTGCAGAAGCGGTCAAAGTCCCCTGTACGGTCACTCATTTTTCCTGGGTGGTGGCCAGTGGCAAAACTCAAAATAAATATTTCCCTCACCTCCAGCACCGCCCGCCCCACGCCAGACAGCAGCTGCAGAGGATTAGCGTCCTGTAATCCCTCTACAAAGACGACGACATTTGGCCCAAGACACCCAAGGAGATGCAGAAGGGGAAGCAGAGAGGGCAAGGAGCAGAATTTGGCCCAGATTTTTTTGATTCCTGCGTATCACCTCCACGATCAGAGCTCCGCGCTTTGCGTCAGGCTCCGTTTCACAGGAAGGAGACAAAGAGCACGGGGGAGGCCGCAGGAGCAAACATTCAGAAAGCTTTCCAGGGAAACCCGGCCGCTTCCCCCGCCAGCTGCTGCCACCCGCCCAGGCAGAGCCAGGGGTGCTGAGGGACGTCCCAGCCTTGGCGTGCCGCGGGTGGTGACTGCCAGCTGCCCCGGCTCTGCCCGAGCGCGCCTGCTTTCCGGCCCAACCCAAGGAGGCCCACTCTGCCCTCCCTTGCTCTGAGGTGCTGCAAGCCCAGGCACTCGCCGGCCTTCAGCGGTTGACATTTCGAAGGGAAGCTTTGCCTTTGATGCAGAAAGCAGGCTACCAGCACTCAGGTCCTGAGCAAAGCACCCAGGTGCAGGACCCTGCCCCAGCCGGCGGAAGAGGAAGGTGAAAAGCCAGCCAGAGGCAAGGAAAACTCATCTTCGGGTGGGTCCCGCTCCGCCCCAGGATGGATCCAGGGCTCCCCGCAAAGACGGATTCCTTTCTCTCCCACTAGACATGAACTGCAATAAGGATTCGAAGCAGGAAGGAAGGAGCCGGCCACCCACGGGAAGGTGAACGGGGAGATATTTAAGACCTTTTCTCTGCAGACTGCGCTGAACCAGCACTCCGCTCAGCGCCTGCGCCAAGCTGGGGCCGCCCCGGGAACACGCAGGCAGCAGCAACCGTCCTCGGGGCAGACTCCCCTCTCTGCACCCACGGCCTTCCTGCCGTCCGCCTCTCCTTCCACGCAGGAGGACGTTGTGGCCCAGCCGGGTCCAAAGCCGTAAGAAGCTGGAGGCTTCACGCAGGAGTTTCGCTGGTACACGTTTACTCTAGGAAACGATTGCCAACAGGATGCCTGCGACATCTGCCATCATCATCCTCTTCTCCCGCCAGGAGAGCATCCAAATTTCACTTGCCTTCAGCAAGACGGTTATAGTTTTGATGGGAGAGGGGGATTAGAAGAGGAAGATTTTTGAAGACCACCACGTAACTCCACCACCGTCTGGCTCTAAAAGAAAGAGCCAGTATCTGATGACGCTTCACTTCGTACAGTGTGTAAACAGGAAGACTCAGTGTTTTGTTTCATATTAAAAAATACACATAGGGTCCACATGGACGTAAGGGTTTGCGGCTGGGATTTTATTCCAGCAAATCCGCTGGCGCGGCTCCTGGAGGTCAGGCAGGAATTGGCAGCAGAGCCCGTCTGATGTCTCCAGAGAGGCAGCCAGCTCCGAGCCCCGGGGAGCCCAGCCCCTCTTAACGCATTACGGTGGCTCACTCAGAGCAAAGCCGACTCCGAGGACAAGGGCTGACTCCAGCACGGGCCCCGGCGGGGCAGGGAGCGGCGGCGGCAGCTCCTGGTGAGCGCTCGGCCGCCAAAACCACGGGCTTATGAGCGAGGGCTTGAGGGAAAGGATGCGCGCCTTACCCTGCCGGGGGCTGACGGATTCCCGCAGCAGCTCCCCCAGCCCTGGCGAGCTTTGCGACCACGGCAGCAAAACCTCGCCGCGGACTTCATCGAGGCCAATCCCTGGCACAGGACACGGCGATTCCGCCTCACAAATCTCCAGTCCAGCCAAGCCCTGACAGACCTCAAAACAAGACGGCTGGTGCCTTCCCAAGTGGGCTTCCTTGGCTCGGCTCCTTAGAGCTACCAAGCTATTCACCTGCTCTAAAAATTGGAAAGGTCTTCTCCAGCAAGCCTTCTGTGAGTGCAATCCAGCACCATGTGACAGCACGGGCTCAGCACCTCCAGTTCAAAGCCCGCTAACTCTAAAGGTGCAAATAGGGGAGAGCTCGCCGCAGAGGTAAAGCGGGGTCCATACAAAGACGCTGCTGATCGTGAGGGTACACGGACACATCAAACCTTTAAACCAGGTGGCAAGTCAGTGGTCAGGATTAAACCCAGAACCTGGGGCAGATGTCCCCAAACAGGCTCTCCTCCTCCTGGGAGACACCAACTTTCTTCTACAGGACAGTAACGAAAGTCAAGTCTTCCCAGTTCACCGCACAGCCCAGCACCAGGGAAGGATCAGTGCCCATCTTAGGTACCTACCCAGCAGAGTAGCTGTGGGGGGCTTGGCCCCAGGGAGGAAAGGCATCAGCTACTCCCAGATTCTCTGTTTCTGGCAGAGGTCTGCAGCCTCCCCTCGCAAGCCTTTCCACAACAAAGGCAGATTGGTTCGAGGCAGGGAAGGGCAGCTTCAGCACAGGAAAAGACTTCCGCTCCTGTTATGCTGCTTTGCTAAACCTCCCCTTTGATCCCTAGGGAAAGGGACAATTTGGCAGCTGGAAGGCTATTGTGTGCCTCTTGCTATAAGTAGCTGCTGCTAAAGGCTTGGTTCAGAGCTGGAGCGAGTTGTTTAACCACGCAGGGAACAGAGCTGTGCCCTAACAGGCAGGTAGAGCCAATTTGTCACTGCTGGGAAAACAGCTTCAAGTAAGAAAGGAATACAAACCCCACTTCCATGTACTAAAAGGGAACAGCGTGAGTTTTCTGTCGTAGGTACGGTACCGCAAACCTCATGGACAGATCCTGTCTCCTCTGTGGAAACTCTACTATTTTTCCTCTCTCCAGATCGCTGCTGTTCACGTCCGTGCTATTCCTCAAACGGCGAGGCTGCCCATCTAAGTCAAAGTCAGGGGCAAATCCTAACCTCTGGGTTCCTAAAGAAATTCCTCAGCACTTTCTGAAGCGCATGAACACGTGCGCGTTAAAGGATCCATCAAAGAAGGAAGAAGCCAGGAGCAGACTTACAGAGTCAAATGTTTAATAACTTTTCAAGAGTATTACATCCATATTTAGAGTATATATAAAACAAGAGATGGAAAACAAGGAAAGAAAAAAAGATACAATTGGTATCTTCAAGAGGGCACACTTAACCCCGTAATTCCTGCTGAATCTCTTCTTCAGAGGCACAGCGACCACTTTGAGCAACCCCTCTGTGCAACAGAAGATCACGTACCATGCCACTTGCAGTGTTTGGGCTCAGCACTGTAGGAACAGCTAGGAAAACTCTGATTCTGTACAACTTGCACAGCAACAACGTAGTCCCAGACCCGTTACATGGTTAACTGTGTCCTGTCCAGAAGAGGGATACCAGATGAATCAAAGTTATCCTAGGCAAGGTGAGCTGATCTAAAACTTGGTCTCAGCAGGGCCTTCTCTTCCACCTGCTTTTGTTTTCCTACTGACCCCAAACATTTCTTGCATTTCTTCTCAATGTGGTGTTATTGCTGGACAGAGCAGGGAGAAGAAAGGAGACACTTATTAGACTCGGCAGCACCAAGACAGCTGTACACCGGGAGCGCTCCAAGCATTCCCCAGACACCCCCGGGAGGCTGCTACAGCCCAGAAGGCAGCGACAGGTTCCCCAGAGGTGTTACCTACTGTTAACACTGCGTCTACCTCGCACTAAGATCAGCGCCCAACACCCTTCCTCAGCTCCTTGAAATTTTGCCCAGCAATCTTTCTTGCTAAAAGAAGCATCTGGGACAGGCTGGTCCTGGCAAAGAAGGCGCTTCCTCACAAGCCTGAAGACTGCTGCCAATATGCCATGGACTCCTCTCCCGTCACCAAAAGGGCAGAGCTTGGCATCTCCTCCTGCTGAGCAGCCACGACCTTGCCTATCCCCTTCTCACCTCATAGCACTGGGCAGGGAAGAGATCAGAGGGGAGTAAATTGGGGCTCGAGGGACACAAACAACATGTCTCCTGGAAGAAAAGTGTGGAGCTACAGCTAGCTCTGAAGAGCAAAGTCGCTGTGCTGAGTCATGGGTGAAAGCTCTGGAGAGATGCCGGGAGGCTGCCACCCTGCCCGGAGTCCTTCAACACAAACAGAAGGACGTGGGGAGCAGCTGCACAACTCATCCTGCTCCTAGATGGGAACGACAACTTCCATGCATTTTGGCAGGAAAGCCACTCAGCAAGGCATCCCTGTCAGACTGCTCGCCCTGGCAACGGCGAGGGTGCTCCCTGGCTGGTGGCCAAAGCTGGTAAGAGCTCTGCTGCTAGAAGAAACTCCGGATTGTGAAGGCAGTGGGAGGAGGATGAGGAATGCTAGCCTGGCACAGCTGCTGCTCCCACCCTCCTTGCCCACAGCTAGCTCACCTTGGCCTTGTTCTGGACAGGCAAATATAGCTTGAACTCAGCTGGGAGCTCATCCTCTGAGTAGAGCCGGTCAGAGAAGTACACCCGTCGGATGCGACAGTTGGCGTGGATCTGAGAGTCAAAACAAAGAGTCAGTCCATTTTCCATACATTCTTTCCACATCCAGCAGCCTGGATACCTCAGCTCAGCAGCTGGAGAAGAGACCTCACTGTGTCTCTCTGAATCTGACAGGGCATCGGAGAAGAAGTGTTGGCCCGTGCCCTTTGCGTTGTGTTAGATGCTCTCTCTAGTGTCCTCTCTGCAAACTGAAATCTGCCTTAGTTGCTTAGAAGGCTCCTGCTATGAGCCCACCTCTGCTGGTATATGAGCCCACGTCCAGTGGTATCAGCATTCGCCAGAACATTCTCAGCCTCGCTGCATTGTTAACACCCCCTCTTCAGGGCCTCTCCGAGGTCAGGAATGAGACTGTCCAGTCTGCGCTGCCTCCACTATCAGCTGGCAGCAAAGGAGTCGCTCCAGTCCCCCTCGTGGGTATGCGAGAAGGCAGACATCTCCCAGCCGACTGCCTGCTCATCTCAGGGCAACCCCAGCAGTCCTGTCATGCTAAGGAACAGGCACGCGCAGCACCCAGGCATTCCTCAAAACAACGCGTGTCACCGGACGCAGTGAACTTGAATTCACGCAGCACATGGAACAAGTTTCACGTCCCCAGCAGGAACACAAGTTGCATCAGCTCTGGTCCAAGGGGCTCAGCGGAGGCAAGGTCGCTCCACGCGCACTAGCAAACAAGCTTGTGCGGGGATACGTACGGACTGTAACACCCTGCGTCTTTACCAGCCAGGCTCCCGCTTGGCTGGCTGCCGTCTGCCATATCTAGACAGCAAGGCAGCACGCGGCCAGTTCCCGGCAGACCTCTGCCCAGCAGGATGTGCGGCACACCGCAGGGAACTTCAGGCGGACTGCAGCTCTTACTCTAACCGACAGCCAGCAAGATGGAAATGGGCTCCTTCATCCCAGTATAGTCCAGTGGAGTGAGCCACCATCAAGACCTCTGCTGCCTCAGTCGGTCCTTTGCTCCCCTCCTGCAGTGCTCTGCAAAGAGTAGGACTGGCAAAGGAACCGGTTAGGGCTAAACCTGGATTCCCAACCTACAGCAGGGCTGTCCCGGCCAGCAGGAAGACTGCTAAGGATTCGTTTCTGTGGGCAGGATATGCCCGCTTCTCACCTGAACTCTCAGGGTCTCGATGTAATTTGTCCCGTAAGCGCGGCGCGTGAAGTCCGACAGGTTGAACTGGATTTGGTTCCAGCCATCATCCAGCCGCATGGGCATGGTGCAGATGAAGGGCTTCACCCGAGTCGTGCTCTGGTAGTTACTCGCCCGGAAACGCCGCCGTACGTTCTTATCATCCAGCACCTGGGGCAAGGAAGGAAGGCTGCTGACCGAGGCAGCTCCCCGAGAGAGCAGCTGTTCTAGACTCAAACTCTACCCATCTCAGAGAGGGCTCTCCTACTCCCACCCCTCCCTTTCACAGCAGAAATATTTTTAACGTAGGAAACAGATCCATTTTCAGAAATAGCAACAATGTGCTCGTGAGCTGACTGATGCCCCATAGCAGAAAACCTGACACATCACGTGGCCAAGAAAGCAAAACTGTTTTGGGGACCACGTGCTGCCTGGGACAAGTTCCAAGGTAAGAGTGCGGGCTCCCTGGCACCTTCTGGTCCCTGGAGGGGCCTCCCCCCTGCACACTCCTCACCTGCACTTCAAAAGTGAAGTATTTCTTCAGGTTCTTGATGATCATCACTAGGAAAGGTAGTTTGATGCCCAGGGTCTTCTTTGGGTCAGCAGGGCATGTGATGTACGTGGTACTGAGAGGGACAGAAAAACGCTTTAGGATCTCACATGGCACAAAGCACACAGCCTGGGTCCCAAGACTCTCCCTTGACCTAACACAGTCTTGGCAGACAGGCAGAAAAAGATAGCCGTGACTGTAAGATCTCAGCAACAACCAGGGCTTCCTGTAACGGGAGAGAGAGTTTCAGAGCTGCACGGCCAAGATAAAAGGCCCAAAGAATGCATTTCAAAGCCCACTTTCCTCACCCAGGGCACGAAACACCTTCACCTCCCCAATTTCAAGGCCATGCCAGCACTGGTTTTTAACACAACCTCCTCCTATCCCTTGACTGAACAGGTAGAGCCCTCCAGAGCACAGCAGAGGCCCCGTGTGCTCTATATGGTTGGAAAAACAGAGGTCATGAGCCCTAGAAGTACACGTCACAGCTGGCAAGTTCTGTATCAACACATCTTGGGAGGAAGAGAAGCGTTGGCTCAGCCTGTCTGCGGGAGAGGAGTCTCCGCTGCCCTTATAAGGAGCGCCCTGCTCTGAATCGCCCCTGGAGAAGCCCTGGAGACTCGGAACCCACTCATGGAGCTGGCGTCTCTCTCCCCGGTCGATGAAGACGAGGTTGCTAAGTGAAGCACCAAAAGCAATTCCCCTCATAAATCTCCCTTTGATCTTCCCGCTGTTGGGAGAGCGGCTGTCACGTGGGCAGAGCAGCGGAGCAGGCCTAAGACAATAAAAGATGCAGGAGGCAGAGCGCTGCTTTCTCAGTAATTGGGGGCACTGACCACGGACCAGGTATCAAATATAGCTTTCCTGCCCCCCCGCCCCCTGCCAAGTGATGGAAAAATAACGGGACTTTATTTTTTGTCTCTTAGCCCCCCTGAGGATGACAGAGAGCTCTACAAACACATCCAGGGAACGGCAAAGTACAGTGCCACAGAGGGGTAATCATCATCTGACCCCAGACCGTATTCTCATATTCTTCAATTTATTGACAAAGAGATTGCAGTAGAGTCTGAAGGAGTCGTCTGCTGGGCACCAACATCTTTCACTCTGCTCCAGGGCCAAGTCCCCAGGGCACATTAGGGCAGAAGATGATGCCTTCTCCTACCTGACATTAGTTCCTTCAATCTCCAGAACCAGCGACTGAATGTCATTGTCGGTGATTCGCTTGATGTGGCCATTGCGCACCTAGAAGAAAAGCGGTGCAGACGGCACAGATGTTACTTGAGGGGCGAAACAAGTGGTGCCCACGCTAATTGAGAGGGGGGAAAAAAAAAAAAAAAAAGATCCCAGGAGAACCCATCTACATTCACTTGGCTCCTATTGTCCGAGACATCGCTGTTTCCAAGGCTTTGATCACTGCCCCAACATGCCACAACTCCAAGGAAGAGTTTACGGCCCAGCGTGCTGCACCGACATCTAGTACAAGACTTCAATCCATCAAAATACGCTACAGTGAACAGAAGCGACTCAAGCCTCGCATCAGAGGCCCAAACAAACAGACAAAAAAGTGTCAGAGCAAGATCAAACTAGAGTGGGATAACGGGTAAAACCAAGTACAAGCAATGTAGGAGTAAGCAAAGGGAGCCACCGGCCAGCTGCCAGACACCAAGGCGTCTTAGGCTCTACCGCTGGGCATGGCTGACTGCCTCCGTGGAAGAGCAAGGACCAGAGGAGAGCTTGGTTAAAATTCTTGATCATTACAGCACACGCGAGCGCAGAGCCATCATCTGCTCTGCTGAGGGGCACGGGGGTTTGGGTACTCAGAGGCAGCCAGCTCCCCACAGAGCTCAGGGAGGCCAGGGCCGGAACCGGGAGCCAACACAAATTCATTTTTCTCCATAAGCAACATGGCTGAATCCCAGGGTCTGAGGATTTATTTTTTTTATGAAACAGCTCACTTCCCATCAAATTTATCTCCATTTAAAAGGCATTTTTGCTAATTAAGTCCTCCGTTCTTCCCCAGTGCTAGATCAGCAAATTGCAATACTCCTTCCGGCTCCACGAATTAATTCCTTTAGTACCTATCACCACTGCCAATCTATAGCATGCATTAAGCTTCTAATGGGACGGTTCCAGTCACGAGCTACAAAATGATTTACAGGTTTAGCAATTTATATTCATCTTCAAAGTTCATTTCTTCAGGAGAACCTACCTGGGTGATGTTGCACACATCTGCTGGAAGAACAGATAAGCCCTGCGAGCCGCCCGCTCCTCTGGCCTGTCTCTACGCTAAGCGGCTTCAAGAAACCTCAGCCTGGATCACCCAGCTGCTGCTGCTGCTGAGCGCAGCCCTGCCAGGCTGATCTTAACTCTGCCTCAAGCCTCCACAGATACTTCCAGAAAACAGTAAGCTCAGAGAGAGGATCCTTACGGGATAACTGTATCTCTCCCCTTTGCTTCAAAAGCAACTCCCGTGGATTTACAGGTCTGCTCAGGAGAAATCAACTGCACGAGGGCTGGATTAGTTGCTGGGGTTTTTTTTTTGTTTTGGTTTGGTTTTTTAAATCACCAGCCCAGCAGAAGCCCCAAGTTGCCGCTCTGTATTTGAAACAGTGATTGGCATATGAGAAATTAAATCCTGGAAGCCACAGGCATACAGCACGCAGACTTAACACCGGGAAATAACCCTGCCTAAGCAGGCAACGGTAGTGCATAACAAAGCCTGCCTCCACACCACGTAAGCCAGCTTTCATCAAGGGTAGCTTACAGCTCCAGAGGGGAGAAGGTTCAGGTTTGGGTTTCTCTGGAGAGGACAGCAACAGAGAAAACAGCTAAACATGCTTTGAACCGATTAGTAGTGTTTCTATCTGCAACCGGGTCCCCTCCCTTAGCCTAGGAAGGCTTTTCTTCCCCAGATTACAGGGACAATGAAAAGCAGCAACTCTTCTTCCTCAGCATTGCCAGAAAGAGGATGAAAGACAGCAGAAGAGAGAAGTACAAAACAGGGCCAGACTGTGGCAGGGCCCTTCCTCCCAGTCCTACCTAGCTCAGTACATTGAGAGCTGCACTACCGCCCGGCTGCAGGGAGACCGTGGCCAGGTCGCACAGACACCCTTCTGCACAAAAGCCAGCCTGGCTTGCACGTTCCTGCAGCCAGCACTGGCAGGACGGGCACACAGACGTTTGGGGCACGACATCCAGCGCTGGCTCGATCAGAAGTCCAAGCAGCCTCGTGGTTTTGGTAAGATAAGGCTGAACGACATCAGAAGCACTCACTGCGAACAGGGGGGGCTCAAAGCGCTGCCCTCCAGGGCTCAGCGGTGCCAAATGCCCCCGCTCAGGCCTTTGGCTCACTCCAGAGCCCAGCTCCCCACCAGAGGCTGAGCTCGTCTCCTGCCTGCCTTGGGGGTCACCCCCCTGACGGAGGACACGTTTTGGTCACAGAGAAGCACTTCTCTTCCCCGGCCAAATCTGGGGGTCCCTTCCCAACAGGCTCGCACAGACCAGGAGGCGACCTCTGGCTCCATCAAGCACGGCCACCGGTTCTGCGTGCGCAGGACAAGAGGGACGGTCCTGCTGTGCTCGTGGCGGCTACTCAGCAAGAGCTCCCCGTCTTCAGGGGCTTTCCCCTACCTCACGGAAAGATAAGATTTCAGAAAATTTTAGAAATCTAAACAAAACACTCCACGTTTCTGCTTGGCCAACATTTTTCTAGCCATCTTAAGCCTGAGAAGGTGGATTTTTGAAGCTGGAAAAAAGGGTAATAGTCTTCTTCAAAAATACAAGTTCTTCAAATGCTTAATATCCTCTGCATCAGGATAACTGGGAAGTTACCTTCTGTCTAAAGACAAACTGGAAAAGCTTTTCTTGCAGATGCAAACCTCAAATCTCACAGGGTTTGGAGGGGGCAGCGCCTTCACAGACAGTTGCGTCTGAACACATATATTTCGTGAGGCTGCCATTGCTGCTAGCAACACTAGTCAAACGTAACAAGGACCAGAGGAAAAGCAGCAAGGAGCAATCCTCCCCAGGCCCACCCGCTGGAGGACGGGATGCCACGGTCCGAGGCCGACCTCTGGAGGCTCGCTCCCGCATCGTTGCCAACTGCCCCGTTGTTAGGCGACGGGCTTGTGCCAGCAACAGCAAGCTGAAACACGGCTAGCACCATTGTCCAGACGACTGTAGGCATGGGTACGCTCTCGCCTCGGAACAGGGCAGCGCTTCTCAAAGCCAGCGGTGGGTCCAGACCAGGCGCGAGGCCCTTGTGCCACCTCCCTCCCCCAGGAAGGGAGAGGAGGCAAAACATGAGGCAAAAGCAGGAGCTACGTAGCTCTGCTGCAGCGCCCGGTGCACACAGGTTTGAGTGAGCAGCATGGACTGCTGTATTCAAGATGCAGAGATCTGGGGCAACCCAGACAAGGATGCTGTGTGAGAGAAGCAAAGGAGGGTCCCCAGACTAATGAGTCAGAGAAGGACCCCAAGAGAGGATGCCGCAATGTTCGCGGCTGATCCTGGCTGCGTTCATCAGGGAAATTGCTATCTGCATCCTGGTGGCCGGGTACACGTTTGACGTTCAAACGGGTATTGAATGACCTTGCATCCTCCCAACAGCATTTGAAATTGCTTATGATGTTCTGCATCCACACGCCAGCAGAAGGAACACAGAGAAATTAGCAAGAGGATCGATAGGTTTAACAAGTTTCATTGAACCACTCCCACTTGCTATGCAGAAAAGCGTCAGCAAGTCCCCTGGAGACTGGTCAGCGTGTCTCCGCGTGTCAGCAGGGAGACCATGGTGGCAGGACACTGCGGAAATAAACAGAGGACTCTGAACAACAAAGTGCTGGAAGGCAAACAGAAAACACCTTGCAAACAGGTCTCCAAACCAGGCACACGCGGCACTGGAAGGCAGGAGAAGAGAGCACAGCCCAGCAGTTACCACCTCTTTGCGGACAAGGCTGAAGGAGGAACCTCTGCCTGCAGGGATGGTGGGACAGTCACCGCGCTCTTCCCAAGGCCTGGATGCTTCGGTCCTACCAGTGTCCCCTGGGACAGTATGCTGGTGGCCAGGACAGACTGGGCTTGGCAGGGTTTGCTGCCAAGGCCTGCCCAGAGCTTACCCACAGCCCCTGGGGAGAAGGGAGACAAGGGAGGGACTGTATCTTACTACTTAGAGTGAGGTTACAAATGCCTGCAACAAGGAAAGGGTTCCAGTGTCCCATTTCTACACCTGTATCAAGTGAAGAAGCCTCTACTTCAAACTGTCTCAATCAGCACAAGCAGCGGACATCCTACTGGGGCTGAACAAGAAATGCTTTTCCCCATGTCACAAAAGCCTGAGATTCCCTAAACCAACCAAACACACCCCCCCCAAAACCCCAAACAAACAACAACAACAAAAAATCACTGTCTGCTGGTACTTTCTGCAGAGATTAAGAGTCCACATTAGGACAGCTGTGAATCCAGGGCATTCACCTAGGACATGGGAGAACATCAAAGCCCTTGGTTCCAATTCTCTCCAGAACAACAGGTGCATTTCATGCACCCCTACAGAGAGCGGCAATCGCTTATTGCAAAGTTTTGGTTGTTTTCTCCCCTTCAAGAAACCCCAACCCTAACCCTCTCCTATGGCAATGCCAGAGCCAGAACATTCTTGGGACCTCTGGGTTTGGACAGATGAGTATTTTCCAATAAGTAAACCCACTGGAAAAATCCCTCACCGTTTCTGGACATTTATTCACTTTATGAATGCACTGCCCAAGCCAGACACCGGCCTGGCAGGTTCTTGCATCGAGCCAGAGAGGTTTCATCAGCAAGTTAGCACCCAGCTCCCTGCTTGCAGCAGTCCATCAGCACCCAAACCATCAGCTGCACTTCCCCACGGTGTAAGTTCACTCAGTCTTCACACTGCCCCACGCATGAGCAGGGTTTTCTGAAGGGGCTGAGCAGGGGAGATGACACCCACGCAGAGCGAAGACCTGAGGGACTCCTCTTTCTCAGCTCCAAGGCAGTGACACGACCCAAGTACTGCCCTTTGCCTCCTGCCAACGCAACAACGGTGTCGGATCAGGAATGCTGAAGCTCTTACAAACCCACCACCCCAACTCCTTTCAAATGGAAAACCGAGGTGAAAGAGCGAGCCACGCTAATATCCACAGGCAAAGAAGTCAGAAACCCACTCTAGTTTCACGCCGCACCTTTGCGAGCGGGGCGATCCTCACAACAAGCTCACCCAAGCTGGCCGTGCTTCCTCAGGACAGACAGACCTCTGAGCGAGGAAGAGCACCCACACACAGCCTGTTGCTCACCAGGACACAGAGCTGCTGTGCCCGGGCAGTGCCAGAGGAGCCCAGCCACATGCAAGCCCTACAGCAGGCGACGGAAACAGCCTGCACACCCAGCTGCTGTTCTTGGGAACAGCAGTGCTAAGTTTCTGTCAGTCTTTTCTGGCAAATTCAGTGACTACTGCACCCAAATGAATCGCTGCTTACGTCTACCCTGCAAGCAGAGTTCCTGCTGGCCACCCCTTCGAGCTGCACGATCGCAACGGTAGCACCCTGCACAGGACACTTCACGTCGGAAGGTACCTCTCTCCAGTCCAACGTCCACCTCCAAGCAGGGTCAGCCCAGATCGCTCGTGGCTTTATCCAGTCTGGAGGCACACTACATCCCTACGTCTAAGGGTCTTCAACACGTCCCATCCTCGCACCACCCAAATAAGCTGCCCATCCTTTTTAAAGTCGTGAACATTCGCACAAAAGCCCTCACGCAGCCACACGTACACAGCCAGGCTACGCAAGGCAACCCAGTTCTTTGCAGAGCTGCACGGGTACCCCACCGACGGGGAACGGGGTGGGGCTGTGCCGCCTCTCCCCTGTCCCACGACTTGTAAATGCTCGTGCAAGCCCACTGAGCTTAAACACCACCGCCGCCTGCTGAACTGCCTTGAAGGCTTTCATTCCTGCTGAAACCGCAAAAAATTCAGGTTAGGCTCGAGCACAAGCAACTGAATACGGGCTGTAACCTCAGAGGTGGGAGCCCGCTCTCAGAAAAAGTTTTACAGAGTCACTTTTAGGTGGCAACACAACTACAGGTGATTTGTGAAGGAGAGGAAGCAGCACGCGTCAACGCCTCCGGACTCCTCGATAAGGACTCCGTGACGGGAGATACCCAGGAGAAGGCAGGCGACCCTCCACAGATCCACTCTGGGAACAGAGAGGAAGGAAAAACGAACAGATGAAACATTCATGAGTTCTTCTACACCCTAAAGGCCACCACGGCCTACCTTTAAACACCTGTAGCAAGCCTGGTTAAAAGAGGGGTCGCACACGAGAGGACCCCCGTCTCCGTTACATCCAGCTACCGCGGGGAAGCCGCAGTACACGGCAAAGGGTCGCTTTGTTTTCCGATGCCTATTTCCCCCGTTTCACATTTTTTTGTAGCTTCTTGCAGCGCTGCATCTCCCCACACCGGGGCTGGCCCGCTCCCCCGGCGGGGCTCCTCCGCTCACCGGAGGCAGAACACGCTCCTCTCCGGGAAAAAAAACCCCCAAACCGACCCAAAACCCCCAACAAAACCCACCCAANGGTGCGCCGCGGCCCCTCGTCCCGCCCCGTCGGGCCGGCGCTGGGCCCGGGCCTGCCCCGGCAGCCCTGAGGGCGAGCGGNTATTTCCCCCGTTTCACATTTTTTTGTAGCTTCTTGCAGCGCTGCATCTCCCCACACCGGGGCTGGCCCGCTCCCCCGGCGGGGCTCCTCCGCTCACCGGAGGCAGAACACGCTCCTCTCCGGGAAAAAAAACCCCCAAACCGACCCAAAACCCCCAACAAAACCCACCCAAACCAAACGGGAGTGCCGGTAACCCGGCACCGGCGGGCTGAGCGAGGAGAGCGGACCCACGGGGGTGTCCGGGTCTCGCCGGCTGCTTCCCGGTGCGCCGCGGCCCCTCNGCTTCCGGGTCGCGCCGCCGCCGTCACCAGGGAACTACTTTCCGCGCCTCACGGCTGCCGTCGGAACTACTTCCGGCCGGCGCTGAGGGACGCGGGGTTGCGGGAGCGCGCGCTGCCGTGGCAACGGCGACGGGCGGGGCCGAGACGCAGGGCCGGGATCGGGAACGGGATCGGGATCGGGATCGGGAACGGGGCCGACCGCCGGAGGCCCGGCCAGGCCCTTCTTGGCTCACAGCGGTGCAGCCCCGCGGGTAGGCCGCTGCCGTCAAGCGGCAACAGGCGCTCCCCGTTGCCCGCCCCGGCGTCGGTTGTTTCCCGGCCGCCGGTGGGCCCGGGGCGGGGGTGGGGAAGGACCCCGCACCGGAGCCGGGCTCTGTCAGGCCGCTGCCCCATCCCCGAGGCGCAGGCAGGCCGTCCTGGCAGCGCAGGCCGTGGGGCAGGCGGGTCTGGTGCGGCCGCAGCGCCGGACGCCGTCCTGAAGGGTCCCCGGGCCAGCGGGGACGGCCTCAGCGCACCGACACCCCGGGGTGCGCAGGGCCCCGCGCTCCGCTGCCCGGCACCGGGGCTCCTGCAGGCCAGGCCGCCCCGCGCAGGAGAGGCAGGAGCACCAGCCCCGTCCCCTTTCCTCCTGCGCTCGGTGCGTTACTGAAGCCAAGACCACTGGGGACCACGCAGCCGTGACCGGCCCACGGTGGCTGACGACGTGGTGGGTACTGCCTCGACCGAACGCTTGGGACTTAGGTGGGTACGTTTTTAAAACATCCCACTTCTCCCCTGCTATTCACAACCATCGGACAAAAGATGACTCTCTGGTTTTCTGTTTCCAAGTGTGCGCTTTGCTCACGGAGTGTTTCTCAGTTTGGGCTCTGCTTTTTTCTCCTAGGGGCCTCCGCTTCTCTCTGTGCTGGTTTCACAAGACTGGAGTGTCCAGACGGTATTTGCTCCACTTTGCTGCTTCCTTTAGCCCCAGTCTTGCTCTCAAGTTCCCAAACTTCACTTGCCCCAGCAGGTGACATCTATCCATCCATCCATCCATCCATCCCTCCATCCATCCATCCCTCCATCCATCCCTTCATCCATCCATCCATCCCTCCATCCCTCCCTCCCAGTCCTGGTGCTGCTCAGAGCACACGCACCCGTTGGAAATCCTGCTGACTGTTAATGCCACCAGCTCCATTAAAACCCGAGTGATACACGCTCACAGCTTAGCCCTGTGTTTGTGAGCCGTGCGCTACCGCAGAGTGTGAGTACCGGAAAGCAGCTCCTGGCACTCCCAAGCAGTTTCCTGACTTGGGTCTTCCAAGACGTGGCCAGGCCCTTTCCTGTACCTCTGTGGCCAAGAAAATGGCAAACACCTTTGATGGGAGCGGAAAGGAAGGACGTTCCAGTCACATAACGGCAGTGGGCATGTCGCACCCTCTGCCAAGCCATTTCCCAGCGCTCTGGTGCTGCCCAGGCCGGAGCTGCCTGCGGCCACGTGCTCCGACCTCTCCGTTTCCGCCGTGCAGCGATGCGGCACTAGCAGGGATGTGTTGGTGCTGGAGGCTGCTGCCTCCTTAGGTCAGAAACTGCCGGGATATCTGCAAATATGTGTTTTCCAGGGGAGCCTCCTGTGCGTTGGCTGGTGCAGGAGGTTGTCCCAGCCCTGCATCATGCTTGTTTTCACGGTGGCTTTTCCTCGGACAGCATTTCAGGTCAGAACTGCTCTGTCTCCATGGGGAAAATGGGCCGGATCCTGCACTCGCTGGCACCAGAGACACCTGTCACAAGGCGGACCAGACGCAGTGGGAGGAAGGGGCAGGAAAGCTCTCAAACACAGCAGTGCTATCATAGAATCATAGAATCATCTCGGTTGGAAAAGACCTTTAAGATCATCAAGTCCAACCGCTAACCTAACCTTGCCATCCCACCACTAAACCATGTCCTGAAGCACCTCATCTATCCTTCTTTTAAATACCTCCAGGGATGGGGACTCAACCACCTCCCTGGGCAGCCCATTCCAGAGCCTGACAACCCTTTCTGTGAAGAAGTTTTTCCTAATGTCTAACCTAAACCTGCCCTGGCGCAACTTTAGACCATTCCCCTGGTCCTATTGCTTGTTACCAGGGAGAAGAGGCCGACCCCCACCTCACTACAACCTCCTTTCAGGTAGTTGTAGAGGGCGATAAGGTCTCCCCGCAGCCTCCTCTTCTCCAGACTAAACAACCCCAGTTCCCTCAGACGCTCCTCGTAAGACTTGTGCTCCAGACCCCTCACCAGCTTTGTTGCTCTCCTCTGGACATG
>VXBL01006313.1:118636-141175 GCA_013400195.1 Aramus guarauna | reverse complement strand
AGGTTACGGCTCCACCAGTCTCTCTCCATCTCACGCTCCCTGATGCTCCTTCCCGGCCATACCTCCAGCTTCTGCTTGATGCTCTAAGCCGAGCAGGGCCACCACCGCCGTGCGAGGGTCTCCTCCCAGGGCAGAGGGGCAGCAGCTCCAGCCGCCTGACTTTCTGAGCAGCAAGGTGCCAATCTGTGCCCGCCGGGAGATCCGGGGTTCTGGATTAGTGGAAAGGAGCATCTTCACCCTCCTGGAGAGGCAGCACACCCCGGGCCCAGCAATGCCGCGTACCCAGCGAGGGACTGCAGTGCGCACTGCCGGGAGGCGGGCAGGCGCTGCGGGGGTCAGCGAGGGCTGTCAGACCCTGCCGACGGCTGGGGGGTACCCAGCTCAGCGCGCGCAGTACCGAAACCCAAGCATGAGTGTATTTGCTCAAGCAAATAAAGGCGCCCGAGGAGCGAACCTCTGGAAGAAAAAAACCTTTCCCAAAGGCAAGAAACCAAATCATCTTCCCATGGGTGCGAGAAACAGATGATGGGAGGTGGCTGCACGTCCCCTCCCTCCCTGCCCTCCACCGGCTCCCGCTGCTCAAGCCAAAATGGTGCCTGTGCCCTTTGCCGATAGCGGTCAGTGAAACCCTCTGCAACCAGGACGCTCAAAACTCCTCGCACACAGGTGGGCAGAGCCCTGGTCCTGCTGCCTCTGCTGCCCGGCTGCCAAGGGGCCGGTTATTTGTCCAGGAGATCTCTGTGGCACAGGGACACGAGCCAAGCCCGGTTCCTCTTCAGAAGGAGCCCTTATCTGAGCAGTGTACATTGTACAACCCTGATTTTTCACACTGTTTACTTGCTCCTTTTAAATCGTTATTGCTTTCAGCTCTGGCCTGTCCTCCAGTAGCAAGTGTTATCTGTTGGAGTACGTTCATCTTCACGCTCTGAGATAACCGCCAGCAACAACCCTTGTCTTTTACTGCATGACTGCAAAGAAATGCGCTTTTTTTTTTTTTTTTTCTTTTCTTTCTGTGAGCTGGGATGAGATGCAGTACCTTGGTGATATAAGGGGTGGGCTGATGTACAGTTTTACGGGTATGAAAATGCTTTCGCCTATAGACAGGGCCTTGCACAGCTCAGCAGGCTTAACACGAACAGTTTGTGCTACAAATTACATTTTTAAACTGAAATATATTCCATTTCTTCCTGCTGTAATAACACCCGTAGCATCTATTTTCAATGTCTACATGCTAAACGGCATAAAAATTACCATCCTGCATCAGCTTTATGGTCCTGCCGTTTCACTCTGGGCCGTTGCGTAGCTCTTGTTGCTAACTAATGCCCCATCCAACTCCTGCCGACAACCACAACGTCGTCTGCCGGTCGTGCGTCTCTCTCCCGTGGGCTACCACCGCTCCCGCTGTCCCGAACGCACAGCCCCTCGCAGCGCCTGGGTTAGCAGCACGTTCTCCTTCGTTTACAATTCCTCGCACAAAGGAGCGGCAGGTACGAAAAGCAAGGCAGCGTTTAGAAGTGATCAGCTATATCTAGTCAGCGGGCTGACTTTATACGGCACAATTAAATAACTTCTTCCCTCAATCAGCTGGCGAGAGACAACTGGGACGAATATCCAGCTGCTGATCCTGAACAGCCTGCCCATTCTCACGCTCTCCGCTTACCATTTTAACGTCATGTTTTGCTGCAAGTGATGTACATGGGAATATGTTGTGGTTTCAAATTGTCTCTAGTTCTCCATGAATTTTAAGGAAAAATAATGCCCATTGCCTCTCCTCCTTCCCCAGGCATGTGCGGGCTAAAGGAGAGGGCAGGAACAGAGAAGCCTAATGAGATGTTAACACGTATTAGTAGTCGAGGCTGGTATTTGGAAAGAGGCCTCTGGGAGATAACTCACACGCTGATGTTGTTCACCTGGAAGATGACTAGGAAGATGTTGGTGTGTTGCAGCACCCTCATTCCCAGGGTGTAGAGGGATTGGATTTTGGGGAGCAGGTAGAGGAAAAGGCCCATCCTAAGAGAATAATCTGGTCCGAGAAGTGAGCAGAGATTGCCTGCTCCAGAAATAACTGTCCACTGAAGCATTTCCTGCCCTTCAGCGTTCCCAGCAATCAGATGCCTTCAGAGGAATGAGATCTTCAGGAAGCTCCTGAAACATTGCTCCTCTGAAGTTTCACATTGCTGGGTGCAGTCACCAGAGCAAAATGTAGCAGCTCGCTCCAGCATCACCAAGTCTGTGCCTGCCCTGAAGCAGACAGTCCAGGTTCATGGCCTGGGAAATCCTAACCTGGGCTTAAGCCATCGCTGGAGAGCGGGTGCCCAGGGCTGGCTGCGTGGCCCAGTGGGCCAGCGGAAGGGACAGTGGACCGGTAAAACCAGAACCTGATTCAGTCGGTACCTTGGTGAGCCAAAAGCCTTCACTGCATGGCAAGACCAAGAACAAAGCAATGACTTCTGCAAGGAGCGTGAGATCCTGGGATTTGTCCAGATGACTCCAGCCTTCTCTCCCAGCCTGGATTTTCCTACGGGAGCAGGACTGGATGAAGGGCAGCTGTAATGAGAAAAGCAAAAAGGGAATTGGGCAGGATATCCACAGCCGCCGCACGCAAGGGGAGGCAAGGTGCAAACGTGGCTTTGGGTGCTAAGGGATCCTGGACAAAGGTTTTGGACCTTATGCTGGCTGAAGTCCATGCAGTGCAGGAGGAGGAGGAGGAAGCTGGACTGCTGCTGAGCAAGGGATCAGAAGAGAACAAGGGAGTGTGAACATCCGTGGGTGCAGAAGGAGACAGTGCCAGCACGTGCTGGAGCTCTTTGGCAGAGAAAGTCAGGGAAGCAGGACACACTGCCTTGGTGGGACCACCGTGCAATGGATGTCACGGTGGAGCAAGGGACAAGAATGAACAAAATCTTTCTGACTCTTGACAAACTGAAGACAAAAACCGGCCAGGCAAAGAGTTTATTTCTGACAAGCAACAGTTAAAAAAAAAAAAAAGAGTTATTGAGAGCATCCTTTAGAGACAAGCTGTTGACTTGCAGAGGACCTGGGCTGCAGCAGGTGGGAATGGGGGGCATGGCTCAGCAATGTCAGGAGAGGGATGGATGAGGAAACAGCAGCACTTGGATGTGCCACCATGCTGCAGGGACCTCAGCTCGGCGTATGCTCTCAGTGCTGCCCAGCACGTGTGGACCTCAGGTGGACTCTGCTGTGGGCTCTTCCCTGCAGGGAAAGGCTCTCACCGCTGGCCAGACCTACACCAGCCTAAAAAAGCCTCTTGCTGAATTTAGGCCCTAGAGATCAGCACAGTCCTGGATATAACAGGGCTGTCATGACATCATGTCTTGGTAAAGCCCTGCCTCACAACACCCATAGCTTGAACTTACCTGATGTACATGTCCACACCTGGCCCCACACCAGCACATCTCCAGGTGTGACGCACAAGGGCGGTGTCAGCAAATTTCCACTTGCGCCGCTCGCAGGCTTTGTGTGAGGACTCACTCCTGCATTTCCACTACAGCCAGTGCCCAGGGCTGGGTGAGAGCAGCACCGTGTGGTTTCTGTGCCAGCAGGAACCCACAGCTCACCTTACCCGAGCTCGCCTCCCTGGGAACTGGCAACAGGTCTACCTTTCCCAGTCAAGAGCCTTGTCTGAGGTACCCTTAGCCTGGGCAGCTTCAGTGTAGGGGAAAACTGTGGGGAAAAACACACGGGAAGTGAAGGAATGGACAAGAAGAAGAGANCAGGGTGCCCAGAGAAGCTGTGGCTGCCCCTGGCTCCCTGGCAGTGTTCAAGGGCAGGTTGGATGGGGCTTTGGGCAACCTGGGCTAGTGGAGGGTGTCCCTGCCCATGGCAGGGGTGGCACTGGGTGGGCTGGGAGGTCCCTTCCCACCCAAACCAGGCTGGGGTTCTGTGAAATGACCACGTGCAGTTCTACAGAGTGCAGCTGGAGGTTTTTAGACCAGAGTTTCAAGTGGTCTGTTGACATCTAAGACTGGAGCACAGCTTGGACAACCACCAGCATTGCAGCCAGGCTCTCCCAAGAGCTGCTGGTGAAGCACCACATCTGTAGGGGAATTCCTGCGATGCAGAGGCCCGTGGGCAGGAGCTCCAAGCTCAGGGCTTTGCAGCGATGGTGCTGGGGAGGAGGAGGAGAGTCTCAGTGCAAGAAAGAGGAAGAGATGGGAGCTCCTGAGGTGCAGAGACAGAGCCATGCCCAAGCCCCATGGGCTGAGAAAAGCAGGTACCAGCACTGGCACCCAGGCCACCACCCAGGCAGACACCCAGAAAAGCGTGGGGGCCTAAGGAGGGACACCCCCAAAGGCGGCAAGTGGCTCCTGTGCCTCCGCCAGCAGTGATTTTGTACAACTAGTTTCTCCTGCTCTCCTTGCCCAGCCTGTCCTGGCCAGGGCACAGGGAACAGCTCATGCTGCCAGCGTCCTCCGGTGGGGCTGGTCCTGCCCCACAGCTCCCTCCCCACTGAATACTGCTCCTCGTATGCTTCTTTTAAAACTTTTATTCAACAATATAGAATTCTTTTAATTATAATATAGAACTGTCCATCGTGATACTACACCCGCTGCCACCCCCGTACCCTGGCAGAGATGGGCGCAAGCTGGCTAACTGTGGTCCGTCAGAGGTTGGGGGGGAACAGCCAGAACGGAGGAAGGAACAACTAACCAACAACTGCTCTGCACACCCTTCACATTTCCACGTTCTCTGGGTCAGGAAGAGCTCAACAAGGAACCAAAGGCAGAAGAACCTTTAACACTCGGAGAGAAGGGCCGCGGTCATAAAGAGGCGAGTGCCGTCCAGCCAGGCGTGCTGCCCCGCTCTCAGCCCTGCCCGCGCTGCGCAGTCTGCCCGCCGTCACTCTACACGCGCTGATGGGACGTTTGATTTGGTTCTCATTCTGCTTATGGAAAATTGGGAGCAACAGCATCGGACCTGAGGAGAGATGGGAGGAGGGAAGTGAGCGTCACGGGGCACTGCCAGCTCGACACAGAGCTCCTCCGGCCCCAGGTGAGCGGAGGTGGCCGGGCACGCTGCCCCACACCGTCACCCTGCTCCCGGCCAGGACCGGCCCGGCTGCACCCTCCATGTCCCTCTGGACATGGGGCAACAGTTAGATCCTCAGCCTGGATCCTCAGCCTGGTTTAGAAGGGGTGGCAGGGTGAGAGGAGAGGGCAGGGCTGAGCGAGGCAAGGGAGAGACGCAGTCCAGCAAAGCAGCACTTTCATGGGCAGCCACACACAAGTTTGGACTTTTTTCTCCCCACCCTCCTGGGTTAAGTCCCCCTCTGCTGCCTCAAACATCTCCTCTAGTCCCACTAAAGGCTTCCCCCATACCACAGCGCACTTGCAACAGGCACGGGGACGCCGCTTACCACATCCCTCTCCTACCTCATCCCCCAGTGGCTGCCGTGGTTCTGGTTTTGAGCCTTTGCTCTTACAAGGCACTCAGACAAACCCGTGTTCTACCTCTGCTAGAAACCTGGGGCCAGGCCAGCTAAAGGCCAGGATGCGCAGCCAGGACTCTCCCAACTTTCTCCAGGAGAAAGCAGATGAAGATGCATGTTCCCCACCCTCCTTCCTTCCTAAGGACAAAATCCTGCCATCTCCAGCTCCTGGTTGTCCCCATGGGCAGGACAATGCTTTGCTAAGGTCCAGAGGAGAGCAGGGACTCCTGCTCTGAGTGCTGGAAGGGTCCATGGGTGCGGAGAGGAACCGGCCTGAGCTGCAGCGAAGCGTCCACACCACCCTGGGATCAGGAGACTCCGCATCCTCCTCGCTCCCAGGCTACACTTACTCAGCTGCTGAGTTTCCCTCCAGGAAGAACGTCACAGCTCATCCTGGCCTAGAGCTGGGTAGGGATGTGGGGAGGTTCGGGGCAGGTTGTTCCAGCTTCTCTGCTTACCACAACCAGGGAAAGCCATTTACCCATTTCACTTGCTGGGAAGAGCATCCCTCTTCCTCTGCTTGAGGGTACCAGGAAATAATTTCTGATAATACCAGGTTTACAGAACTGATACTTCCCAAAGCACCACCTTGAAACCTCACTGTCAGTTTTGGACACTGTCAACCATTCACATACAACAATCAACATTTTTGACCTATCAAAATTCCCACACTGAACCCATCCTTCTCCCCCCACATCTCTTCTTCCTTGGCTCTCTAGGAGCTGGGAATGGAAAATGGGCAAGTTTCTCCCATAGCAACTTGGGCAGGCCACAAGAAACATCTGCTCCTGCATCTTCTCACTGGAGCAATTCAATACATGTTTAAAAATCAGTTCAGAAATCAAGGTTAAAACCCCAAAACCACCTTGCTGGGTATTAGCACAGCTTAAGAGCACAAGAGACCCCCACGCCTCCCAGGCCAGGCAGCCTATAGGACAGACAGATGGAAGGACAGAGTGCTGGAAGCACTCGCCAAAGCCTTCAGCAACATCTGCAGGAGAGTTAACGTGAGCGAGGACCCTGCGGCACGGCAGCAACACCCCAGACGGCTCCTCAGCCCGAACACGGATAACTGAGCTCGTGCACCACTCGCATCCCAGAGCGGGAGGAAAGAAGAGCTACTCCCTGCTCAGCACATCTTTAGAAGAAGCCATCCACCCAGGCCGAGAGCAGACGAGCATGTGGAGAACCCACAACTTCCAGCCGCGCATCGGGGACTTCTTGTCCGACGAGCCACGTAACAGACAGACTGAGCTACCCCGGGCACTGGCTGTTTGAGTCCAACGTACCACACCAGCCAACTCCCACGCTGTGTACCCAAAACCTTGGGCCTCCTCTGCGGCCCTGGGGAAGCGGGGACAATCTGCCACAGTGACACTCGCAGGGCTGACGGAATGAAGAACTGCAACCAAAGACCCCAAAATACTCGGACGAGAGCAGCTGGAAGAGCCGACCTGACTTCCTCGAGGAGGCAACGCCTTCAGCTCTCACTCTTTCTGGCTATCCCATAGATTTGAGACGGCAGACATTCAGATGTATAGATATTTATTGGTTTCAGTGAATTATACAAATGGATTTACCTGCTATCGATGCCAATAGAACTTTATTGGAATATGGAATGTAAACAGATGTTTCAAATAGAAACATTGCAACCTTATAAAAAATTAACTATTTCGACAATGCCGCAGAAGGAAATTCTGTGTTTAGGTGCTGGTGGGAAAACACTATCTCCAGCTTCTAGGTTTGAGTGTCACCAGAACCACTTGATGAAGTTACACACAGAACAAGTAGAGGAGGCAACTGTGAATTGTGGGGCTATAAAGCCATCGAGGGATCTGATGAAAGAACCCGCAAGACGAACCCCCCACCCCCCGCAACAGGATCGGCACCCCAGAATTCAACAAACGGCTGACTTTGTTAAAACACTACATGGGATCCCAAGTCCTGGATCAGTAGCTGCACAGCCCCCTCCCCGACAGACCACGCTGCTGTTTGCTGATCCTCCCCCCGTCCCCACGCTCTCCTTCCTGGCCTCCTCTCCACTCCTCCATCCTGCGGTGCTGGATTGAACTGCTCCAGAGCCGTGCTCTGGCACGAGTCTGCCTCTGGCATGAATTCTCACGGGAGCCACGTCATGAGGTACGTGGTTGCACACCTATCACAAGAAGTCTTGCAACACTGACTTTCCTGAGCTCGGTGGGAAAGTCTGGGTAGTCCCTCCTCCCTCCTGCCACAAGAGCAGCCCTCAACATTCACAAGTTTCCAAAGCAGATCTATTGAATTTCTTCTCAGAGCGAGCCTTTGTCAAACACACCTGGAGGGGGGGGATCTTGCCTCTCCCCAGCAACTCGGATCAGTGCCTTTGTTTTAATGCTCCAACCCAATCCTGAGATGCTGCTGGGTTTGTGGGCCGGTTTTTGTTGAACCTCCCCCCTCCCCCCAACTGCCCCGGCATTCGCAATTGAAACTGGAGTTCAAGGGCCAAATTCAAGCCCAGAGTGAGCAGTAGGACTTGGACCTCAAAACAGAGTTGCACCTGCTGACCCCCAGCCGGAATTTGGTTCATCCAGAGTCTACGAGTCAGAAAGGCATGTTTAGAAAGAGGCATGCTAAGGGCTGATGGTGGAACGACCAATTTGTCCCCACCAGCGCGGTGGGGAAGGCTGGACTGAGAAGGAAGAGAAGGATCCATAGAGATGTGAACCAGAATCAGTTGTGTTGAGCCCTGGGGATATCACTACATGTTTAGCTCTTGCAAGACCATTTGCCCAGGGCTTTGGTACCACAGGGTTAGAGTTACATTAACCACAACCACCAGAGAGGAACTGAGGTTTATGACCCCCCCAAGGTTAGATTTCTGCCAAGTATAAAGGGGAGGGGAAGGAGGGGGGGGTCCTTGGTTCTTTTCCCTTCACTGTGTGACTGAAGGTTTTTTTTTTTATTATTTGTAAACATCTTGAATTACCCGTCGTTTTCCAGTCTTCATCGTGCTGTTGTCAGGCCACTGGAGAGCACAGCATTTTCTGAGCTGGGCTGGGACTGCTCCTTCACCACTGGATCTGCAGGAGACACAGACCAGGCAGGAAGGGGAAACAGCGTTTAATAAAGTGGAAGCTCCACCCTGGCAAACCCTTCCAGAGAAACTGTCCTCAAAAACCTACAGAACTTTTACAGAGCGCGGAGCTGAAATTTGCCCTCACAAGCCAGGACCCCTCTCCATCCCAGCTGGCCCCAGATTCTCCATGGACTCACAGAAATAGGGGTGCTCCATCGCCTCCTTGGCAGTCAACCTCTGTTGATGGTCATATCGCAGGAGCTTGTCCAGGAGGTCTAGGACTTCAGGACTGACCAGATGTCTGTTCTCACTGTGGATGAAGTTCTCCCAGCGCTTCCGGGAATGCCTGCAAAGGGAGCAGATGTCACTGCCCAGCTCTGCCCAGCACAGCAGTACCCAAAGGTCCCGGGGGAATCACTTGCCACTATCCACTTCTAAGAAAAGGTGGCTGCGACGGACACTGTCTACAGCTCTTCCTTGCACAAGCTACTGCTCGGCAGGCACTCGCTGAAGGGAGAAAACCCCCTTCTTTGGATATACAATTGTGCAGATGTCCTGTGCCTGGGAAAGGCACAATATTACACATTCCCTTCTGCCTACAGGGACGAGATGGCAGCATGCAGCAGGCAGGGTGACACCCTTAGGACCAGAAGTGCTCTGGCTTGCCAGCCAGCCTCACAGAACCTGTCCTCACCATCCCATCCACCTCTCGTCCTTTTCAGAAATCTCAGCTGGGAGATTTTGAGCCCCTCAGCCCACACTCTACTCCGGTGTCTACATCTCCACTTCTAGCATGTCAAGGAGCGGGAGAAGGAAGAAACAGGGGATGGCAGGATCATGGGAGAGGCAAGAAGAAAGAGTCTGCATTGCAGTGACCTCCTGAGATGACATGAGCAGCCAGATGGGAGGCCTGCAAGCAGCACTGTGACCCAGAAGACCAAAGCAGGTCGTTGCTGAGAGTCCCTCAAGGGGATGGACATCAGCTTTATTTCCCTCTCTGTGTTACAAGGAAAAAAGGCAGCATTTCACTTCTCCACTTACTGGCCCAGGATATCATTGAAGTGCGGGTCCAGTTCTATGTGGTACTTCTTGAGATACCCATACAGCTCATCTGTGCCCAGGACCTTTGCGATGCGAACCAGCTGGAACAAGAGGCATATTGAGAGATAGCACACAGGCAGGCCACCACTCTTTCGCAGATGCAGAGCTGCCCAAATCTAAAAAGCTCTCCTTCTGGAAAAATCCCAGATGGAAGGAGTATCTCCCTTGAAACTTATTTTTTGCAACATATGCAGAAAAAAAGTCTCCTATACAAGGCAATGAAACGTAATCCCAGATGGCTTAACGTAGCAACATCCTCCCAGCCTGGTGGTCCGATCCCCAGAACCTCCCCACTGTACACACAGAGATGAGGTGGTGACAAACATCTCATGAAATAAGCCAGGTAGCGAAGTCTTTACCTGGTCATAGTTGTCCTGGCCGTGGAAGAAGGGCTCCTTTCGGAAGATCATGCTTGCCAGCATACAGCCTAAACTCCACATGTCTAAGCTGTAGTCATACATCTGGGGGGGAAAAGGAGAAGCTGTCAGAACAGGCACGCTCACCATGGCCTGGTTCCCCAGCCGCACAGGTAACCTCAGCCTTTTCCCTTCACAGTCGGCCTCTTTTCCAACCCAGGCAATGCCCTGGCACGCAAAACCAGAGAACCCAAAGGTGGCCAAAGTGCAACCACAAGCGGTATCACTGGCTAGCGAGGAGGCAGACTCTTACTTGGTAGTCCACAAGGAGCTCCGGTCCTTTGAAGTACCTAGAGGCCACACGGACATTGTATTCCTGAGCTGGATGGTAGAATTCGGCCAGACCCCAGTCTATGAGCCGCAGCTGAACATGTGATAAAGAGACACAGAGTCAGGAGCCCTGGTATGAGCCGGCTAGGTGAAGCCATGCTGGCCAAACCTCTCAATCCTGTGATGCGAACGTGGAGCCCGGGATGCAGGGTGGCGCTGAGAGGACAGGAGATGCTCTCAGCAGTGCTCTGGTCAGGCTCTTCCCCTCCCCCTAACACCAGCTGGTGGGGCAAAGCCCAGCTTAGAGAGCTCCTCTGCCTCCTGAGTCCAAGCACACTGCTGCTCCTGGGCAACTGGCTCCTTACCAGCACCATGAGCCGCAGTGGACAGGTCTTGCGTACTAGAGAACAGGCAAAAGCCAGCTATCTTATCTCACCGTTTAGAGGGGCTGGGCTGATGGCAAAGTTGATTTTAACTGGGGGCTGAGAGCAGGGAACAGGGTAGGAGGGGAGCCCACCACATCCTGCAAGGCAGACCATCTACCCCGCAGCCGCAGGGACAGACGACCTGCCGTTACTGAAGGACAGTGGGTCTAGTAAGAGATTTCCCCTTCCTTATAAACCTTGCCTTGCCTGTACAGCCACCGCTGACTGACGGGGAAGGACATGTGGACCAGCAATTAATTCGCTGCTGCAAATCCCAGGTCCCTGGGGGACAGGTACAGACAGCACCCAACGAGGGACAAGTACCATGACAGAGTGGTAGTGAGCTGGGTACAAACGTTGCCTGTGATCTGACTAGCGTGTCCCAGAAGTGAGGAAGCCACTGCGGGACAAGCAGGCTGTACTGCAGGAGGAGCTGATGTTCCCTAGGTAAAAATATCCACGTGTATTTCAGACAAGGCCACCCTTCTTCTGTCCAAGGCCTCTGCACCCCACTGCCACACCTCCCCAGACGGAGATGAACAACCCAGATCTGCTCCTCTCAGCAAAGGAACCCAGCGTGGCTGGCCAGGGGGAAGAGCAACCTCCAAGCCATGGAGTCCCAGTGCAGTGCTCCCCAGTGGGACTTCAGCCACCTCCTGACGCAGGCACAACTGCACGGGAGCCAGTAAAGAAAGGTTACGGGGCAAGTACAGCTGCCCAGGCTACGGGTACACTGGTGGCAGAATTTCAAGTTTCCCTCAGAAAAAAACCTCCTTTAAGGCCTGGTGCCACAGTACCTTTTTCTGCTGGTGGTCTATCATGACGTTGTGGGGTTTGACGTCCCTGTGCATGATCCCCATGCTGTGACAGTAATCCAGGGCCTGGCAGACACACGCACATACATTAGACACGTCTGTAACCACAGGCGCTGCATTAACAATATAACAGTTCTCGGCCAGGAGCAAGAGTGACCCATCCGCAAGGAAGTGCTGCAACCCCGGCACAAGAAAGCGGCATTTTCAGCTCTTATGCTGCACGTGATGAAGTGACAAGCTGCCAACAAGACCGTATTGACCTCGTGTCCTGCTGCAGTCACAGGTCCTGGAACAGCCTTCCCTGCACAGTCTTTGAAGGATGTGATGCAGAGAGGTGTCCCACCTGGTGACAAGCCCAATACTCCAACCTAGGTAGCCCTGTGCTTTCTAGGTCACGCTGTCTTCCCGGGAATGGGATGACTCTCGGCTGCATACAGTTTTACGGCCTTCCAGTGCAGCTTTCCACCTGTGTCCCAAACCACACTTAAGCTAGAAAGTCACTTCTGCCCTGCTCGTTTAAACCAAATCTGCGCTTACAAAAGACAAGTAATAACGCGCAAGGGGAGAGCGATGCTGCTTAAAGCTCGAAGACAGGAGCACGCAAACTCTCCAGCTCCGTGACCTAGCACCACTCGCCCCCCCTGCAGCTGTTCCCTTGAGTAAAGGGGTGAGAATGTTGTTTTCTCATCTCTAAGGGGGAGGGAGATCCATCCATCAACATCTATCAGATGCTCTGAGATCTCCAGCAGCACGGAGGGAGGGTACAGCCTGCAGTCATCCAATACCCAAGACATCAGCGTCAGGGAAGTAACACTGTCCTTGGGCCCCTGCCGCAAGGCCTCAGAGAATATCCCTGCGGTGACACGTGGCCTCACAACCAACCACAGTCACAGCAGATGGCGGTCCTGGGATTTCCAGTACGGGAGATCTATAACAGGTTGGAAAAACTGCTTCCAGGGATGAAGCTGTTCTAGTGTCTTGCTTGTCCCAAGGTTGGATCATTTAAGCCTCATCACCCCGCCCACCCTAATCCTGGACTGCCTCAGGCTTCCTCCAACCTTCAGTAGGAAGGTCTTTCCCCTGCAGCGAGGTGCAGCAAGTCTGAGGGTGCAGCCTCCCTTAAGCCCACTAGATCTTTTTCAGGAAGTCTCACGCAGTCACCAAGTCCTGGAGCACAAAGGGGTTTCCCTAGCCTGTCCCACTCATTTCCAGAGGCAGAGGACCTGCAAAGTGCCAGCCAGGACCTGACACCACCACGCTGCTGCTCCAGTGGGTCAGCACAGAACAGCCCTGGGATCAGCCGAAACCTGTAAGCTCTCCCTAACACCCTGCTGCCTCCTGCGTCCTGCAGCCAGAGACCCCAGAGAGACAGTGCAGCGGATCTCACAGATCTGCCACGTGGCTCCGTAAGCATTTCCATGGGGAGGTGCAAGCTAGGTTAGTTAGGATGAGGTATTTCAGGCACTCCTCACCCTTTGTCAGAGGGGCAGGAAAAGCTTTGTCTGGGAGGTCTCAAAGGAAAATACTAGTGTTATATTGACATCTAACAGCCAGCATAACCAGAAGTTTCGTTCCCCCCGAGAATCCATGGGGTTCTGTGACCACAAGGCACTGAGCTGGCCAGCTTGTTCCTGAAGTGTCCTAGACCCCCACTCAAGAGACACAGGGGTCTAAGACCAAGTGGGCAGAAGTCACCTTCCGGAGCTGCGTTTGAATACTGCAGCAGCAGAAGGCCTGGAGCCAGCAATCCCTCCTACCTTCTGCTCTCCCGAGTGTGCTAAAGAGTCCCCTGTTCCCCAGCCCTGCAAACACCTCTCGGCACTTGTACTGGGTCTGGCTGGGAGGGAGTTGATTTTCCTTGTAACAGCCCAACGGTGCTAAAGAAACAGGGAGAGCAAGCACATCTCTACCTGGCCACTAACAATCACAAATGCTTCATGGGGAAAGAACAGACCCCACAGAATCCAAGACTCCTTGGAAGTGACCAAAGGTCCCCACTTTGGCTGTAATACCTCACAGCAACAAGCCAGGTAACCACATCTCTTTCCAAACCTTCCCAGGTTACGAGACATGGATTCTGCATTGAACACAAGAGAAGTAATCGCTTAGTAGCGCCGCCCATGAGCACCACCACTGCCTCTCTCATTCCTGGTCTCCATATCCAGACTGCCAGATGCAATGCCACTCACCTTCAGCAGCTCATACATATAAAACCGAATATCAAAGTCTGTCAGGATCTGGTACAGTTGCTGATACAGATGGGGGGAGGGAGGGGGAAAAAAAAAAAAAAAAAAAAAAGAGAAACAAAAATAAATACTCCAGATTTGGATTAGTTGCGTTTCCTGCACCCTACCTGCCTCCAATCACCGACCCCATTCCAGATCCCCTGTGAATCCTGCCACTCCCAAGGGCTGTTCTGGTCTCAGACCTGCCAGGGCTACGTGCTAGGAAATCCACAAAGGCTGCAAGAGCTCCCGTGAAATGCTACTGGGATCATTCAGACCTGTCACGACTTCTTTCCAGCAGGAGAGAGGCAGGCTGTCTGTCCAAGGAGAAAACAGCAAGCCCTTCAGCACATGCTGGAGTTGGCGCAGATGATCTTGACTTTCTGTTCACACGCAAAGTCATCACGGTGACTTGACAACATGGATAACAGCGTTCAGAGCAGGCAGGCTGGGAACACACGGGCAAGGCTCCCGAGTGCTCAAGGTGGGGCAGGGAGAGGAAAATATTAACCTGAAGGAGCATGGGGTGGGGAAGCACAAAGGGTAGAGACAGCCTCAGAGCTGCAGAGGCTCCTCTCTACCCCGGGATAAAGGCTAATGCAACTCAACAGCACAGAAACGTTTGCGGGGCCAAGGAGAGCACAGTTTGGAGTCTCAGGGAAGCGTTTGTTGCCAGCACACGTTCACCACCCTCCTCTCCTCTGTGTCCTTCTGTGGCTACTCATAGAATCATAGAATCATCTCGGTTGGAAAAGACCTTTAAAATCATCAAGTCACTCATGCGGAAGTGCCAAAGACCCAGGGTGCACTTTAACCTGCACCGTGCCACCAGCGCTGTCACTGGAGAACTCATCATCCTGCTGCTCTCTCATGCCAGGTCACAACTGGCCCCAAATTTGCCTTCTGCTCCATATCTGTCATTGGCAACGGTGCCAGCCTGACCCCATCGGGCTGCGCTCTCGTCCAGGGAAAGCAAGGCGAGACGCCAGGGCACGGCAAGGAAGGACATTCACAGGGCAGCAGTAGGACCAGACCCCTCTGCCCTTTCTAACAAGGATCATCTCACAGCTCAGTCAAATCACCGATTGCATCAGCGCTGGAGCCAGCTGCCGTCATGGGCACCACTTGGCAGCTTCAGGAAAAATCCCAGAGCAAGGGATTGAAATTCACATTCCAAGAAAGCAGCTCTGGCCCTGGATCCCCTCCAGGCCCATGCCAAGGTCCTCAGGATTGCACCTTACTTAGGAGTCGCTCCAAAAAGCCCCACCACCCCCAATACTGCTCTGGGAAATCATTTAACAACAGACAAGTGTCACTTACACACGCAGAGCTTCAACAGCCTCTGGGACACAAGCTGCATTGGATTCTCATGAACTGGGATGATCCTAACACTTTGGAGCAACCCAGTGAAGCAAACAAGTGAGCAAGGAAGCAAAAAAGACATAGCCACAAGCTACAGCAGGGACAGATTTCCTGACTCGGTTGCGCGTGGCTCTGATGCTTGTCCCAGGGCCAGCAGACGACGGCTGAGCCCTTCCGAGAGTTTGTTTATATGGCTTGCTTAGGTAACAAACACTATGGGGGGGACAGAGATGCTTAAAACATCTTTCTGGGAATTACCACCCTCCTGGGGAAGGAGGAGGGCAGGAGACGCAGTGGCACAACACGGCTAGAACCTATTTTCTCCATTCCCTGGCTCCTCTGCCTCTTGCTGCCTGTAAACAGGGAGGGGATGGAAGGGGATGGCCTTTCTTCTCAGGCTCGTGATGCTGTCGCTTTTCTGACCCGCAGCCTTCAGCAGAGGCAGCCGTTGGGCAACCAGCTTTCAACAGACTTCGCTGGAAGAGCTGCCTGCAAAACCCAGCCCCTCTGACCCTCTTGCTGTGCCAAGGCCAACAGCATGGCTGGCAGCGCCCGGGCTCCGCTTGCTGTGGGGAACAGTCCCTGCAGGAGCGTGCTCAGCCCCGCTGCAGGCAGCTGGCGAAGGCAAAAGGCTTTGAAGGACAGAGCCAAGGTTTCCACTGCAAGTGGGTCCTGCACAGCAGCTGCCCCAAGGCGGCTTTGACAGCGGGATCCAAATCCCCTTTGCCCAGCCTAGCAGGGAAGAGCAGACACCTCCTTTATAGACACGTGCCCTGGTCTGCTCTTACAGCTGGCTCTTTGGAGTAAAACGACCAGAAACATCCCTGTGGGGATCGCTCAGACTCAGCTCAAACATCTGCTGAGCTAGTTGCCAACACCGACTGCATGAGGCCTTGCAGACCTGGGCTGGTCTCCCTTCTCCGTACAGAGCATGAGGAAAGACCAAACTCACCCACAGGCAGCCTCCACCCCTCTCCAGCTTTCGGTGGTATTTTGGCACGTATCACATAGCCAATTGTAAACTGATCGACCAAGGACCAAGGTGATTGTGACCAAGGAGGTAGACACGTGCCTCCATGGGGCTGATGGATGTTAAAAGCTTATTCTTGTCCCTTGAGCAAGCAACACAGCTGGCTACGTGCAGGAACCAGCATCTGCAAAGCAACAGGGTGGCTGCGAGGAGCCGTCGGAGGAGAGAGACTCCGCTCTGGGGTGCAGGGCAGGCAGCAGCAAAAGACAAGGAAGCTCCCAAAGCATCCTGGCCTCGGCAGCCACGCAAGGCAGGAGAATCTTTCAAACTTCTGCATCACCTCTGCAGGGCAACAACTATTTTTTTTAAGCTCACTTTGGATAGGTTAGGATAAACCACAGACACTTCCCTCACAGCAACGTGGCCTGAAAATTCACTGAGGTGTACACAAAGTGGAAGATTTGACTCAAAAGCTCTCTGTCCCCACAACTCCAATAGGCTGAACGTCCTGAAGCAACCTTTCACCGCTCACCTTTCTTGCCCACCTCCTCCTCTTCAGCTGCAAACCTGCCGGTGTGTTTTAAGAATGAAATAGCAAACCCAACCCAGCACTGCTCCTGCAGACCCCTTCCTCTGCCCCCTTACTTTCCCTGAGGGATTTGCCTCTTCAGGGCAAAGAAAGGCACAGCACCGGGTATGCTCATGAACTACACAAAATATGTGATGGTGGTTGAAGGACAGGAGTCTCATTTCTAGTTTAAAACCAATTAGCAGAAGACATTTAATTTCACTGACGGTTACTCAGTTGACTGCATGGCTCTGCAGCGCAGCTATCGTTTAAGGTAGATGACCGTGGGTAGCTCACAGATGGCAAGTAATACAGCAGGTCTGAAGAGAAATACAGAATATGCATTTAGTCTAGTTCCAACTCATCATCCCTGCGAGTACAGAGCTGTTGCTTTCAGAAGGGACGCAGCCAGGAAATTTAAGAAAATGTAATCAGCTCTAGGGAGGTATCGCCTAAGTCTCCTTTACACCGTCATTTAAAAATAGCCAAACCATGTGGAACACAAGCTTGCGCTGCTGATCCAGAATCATTCACAGCCACGGCTTAGGCCCCACAGAACTGCAGCTTCTACCCATCCACAGAGAGCCGAGGAAACCCCGCAGCCTTTTTCACGGCTGCATGGACATGAATAGCATCCTGCCACTTGAATGGGCAAAGGGGTGAAGGTATTAACAACATTAAGCAAAAAATAATGTTGAAGGAAAGAAACTGTCAGAAAGGAGACAACGGAGGAGACATCCAAGCTTGTGAGAAACTATTCCCAACAGGACGGAGAAAACACAATCGGGTAAAGCGGTCAGCAACCGCCTGCTGTACACAAGCTGCTCCCCTCCCAGCCCCTGAAGGCGATTTTCCAGCGAGATGCACGGTACTCATCAGTGCCGCTGAACCTGGAAGCCAACGCAGAGATGGGCAGAGCGGCAGCAGCCACCTCAAAACAAAGCAAAGAGGTCCCTGTCACCAGGATTAGCTCTTGTACCTCAACTCCAGCAGACTTTGGCTGCCTGGGGAGATCAGGACTGTGGAGCAGAGCGGACAATGGCTGAGTGCTCTCCGGCTGCTTCATGTATAGAGGTGTAGGGCAAGCCAAGACCTCGGACACAAGTGGTCTCATCTACTCTCTGCACTTTCTGCTTGGCAAGGGCACTTCAAAGCAAGGGAAGAGACAGCGTGGGAGCCCCCGTATCGGAGGTAGCCACAGGTACCTGTGAGTAGCAGCAGGTCCGTAATCTGTCAGTTATCTGACGGCCCCAAGAACCTACCCAAATAGGTAGCAGAGCTCATGGGAGTGTAGCTCAAGTAACCCGCACGCCCCATACGCAGCTAGTGAAATCCAGGTTACAAATAAGCCCTGAACGTGAACAGCCATAATGCACGCCCCGGGGGACACGCTTGCATTCCCAAGACAAGTTATTCCTGCCTTGTACCAATCACCATCACAAGCATCAATACTTTCTGTCTTGGACCTGTACAGCTGTGAATCTGGATTTCCTCGAGGAGCCAGGCTTTCTCCTGGAGCCTAGAAATGATCTGCTGCAAACTCATTAGCTGTTTCTAACGCAACAGCCAGAGCCGAGCACAGTTACTTTTGCTGTGGCCAGACCAACGTTGCCTTCCTGGCTGCAACGCTGCCTGCGACGGCTCTCAGTCCGGCTGGGACGGCTGACCTACCGCGTACTCCAAGCCCTGTGTTTTTCAGTTAAAGGTCCCTATTGGCCACCAGTCTCACGTAACTACTTAATGCTCCACTTTGTGAACATATTTCAGTTACTGGGTGATATCTTTGATGATAATTTCTTCCTCTAAGGACACGACAGAATATTGTAATCATATTTTGACTAGGAGACACACAAAATGATCCTCAGCAAGGTTTGCCTCTGCTCTAGCAACCTGTTTTATCTCAAGCCATAGATTAATTTTTTTTATTATTTTTTTTTTAAAGTGAAAAACTTCCAGGATCAGCCTTATGAAGAGTCCCTGGGTCACCAGGAGAAGCAGAGGGCCGCGTTCCCAGCATACACGCGACACTGGTCGCCCAGCTGATGTCAGTGAAGCCCAGACAAACCAAGGCAGCTTTAATTAGCCTGGAAAGGTCACCACACAGCGCTCCTCTCGTGGCTGTTTACTTGATGGAGGCAACACTCATCTCCCCGCCCAGAGCTGTCAGGGCAGGCGCTGCTGCAAGTTACTATTATTCTAGCCTCTGCAGTAAGTCTCTACCTAAGATTAAATACCACTAAGACCACAACTGCCAGCATGGCTGCAGCTCTGGCTACGCACCCGGGCCCACCCAGCAAGATTCAGCTCACCAGACCAAGCCCAGAGGGACAGACAACCCCAGGGAAACAACGCGTGCCGCCTCGCATCGTGCATGGCTGCAGGTGAGACGGTCTGCGGGGCAGCTGACAAGCTGCTGCTTTTCCACCAACACCGACCCAGGGTCCTTCTCTGGGCGTTTGGTGTATCTGCTGAAGCTGCATCCTACGAGGTGCGTACCTACATAACGCTCTGGCACAAAGAGGAAAGAAAAAAGCACCGTCCGGTAACGTGGAACGAGAGATCTCCGAACAGCGCAGGAGGGGATGACTGCTGGCTTTCTAATGGTAACTGCTCGATTCGTTCTCCACCGCTGACTTAATGACTTAGGGTAAAGATTCACACAGGGGAAGCGAGGATACCATTCCCGTAGGTGTGGCTGCTAATTAAACGTCCCTTTTGTGTACGGGCGCACTGCTGCCAGCCAGCAGCGTTCCCGGAGCACGGGCAGTCGCAGCTGCACTCAGACAGAAGGACCTCTGTCTCGGGAAGGAGTAATACCACTTGGAGCTCCCCAGAAATAAGAAGAGCTGAGGAATATGCTGCAGCCTCAGGCAAGCAGAAAAGCTCTTAAGATGTATTCAAGACTGCTCGGTCCCCCACTACCAGGCCCACTGGCCGTGGGAGATGTGCTCTCCAGCCTCTGTCACCTCACAGTCCCCAGGTCTGAAGGATTCCAGCACAAACCGGTGTCATCTACTCCAACTGCACTGCTGTAAATACAGCATTGCAGCACAGGGATGAACTTGGGCTGAATATATAGCCCAGCAGTAATTACTAAATTGAGAGGGGAGTAAGAATATCTAGCCTGTTGAACTTAGTCCTCAAAGTTGGGAGGAGATTCATCACACAAGCTTTTTATTCCTTCTCTTCTAGAGCCTATTTACAGGTTTCTGACTTACATGGAGAAAGGAAGGTGAAGCTGACATAGGTGAAAACCCCAAACTCCCCCCACAGCTCTTGAGGAACATCTGACAACCCAAGATCACAGCACTCTTAACAGAAATGGGAGGCCTCCCCCATCCACACTCAGGCAGACTCACCTTAAAATCTGTGTTATTGATGTACTCAAACACCAGAGCAGGGGTCTTTGACTGCAAGAGAGAGAGAGTCACGGATTAAAACACCCTCTTGACCTTTCTTTACTCCAAGAGACCCGAGGAAGCTTTTGCTTCCTGCCCAATCCTCACTCTGGAGAGCGGGACAGGAGCAGGACAGTGAGAGAAACGCAGCCCCGCTCCCACAGCGGGCAGAGGCAGGCTCCGCTTCTACCCCACGCAGCAAGCACCGCAACACGGCATTTTGGCCAGCGCTGTTCGTCCCCACGCCACCGAGCAGAGACAGTCGGCAGGGGCGAAGGTCTCGCAGCCCATTGCGGGAGGAAGGTCAGCCAGGACTGCTAACTCTGCAGCAGTGACATTTCCTCTCTGTGACCTCAGCCAGCTGGTAGTCAGGGAAAACTTCCTGGGAATGGGGTAACTGTGGCAATGCGGGCAAGGGATATGACCTCTGGTTATTGAGCAGGACAGCAACCAGAAGGATGAAGAGCGCTTAATATCAATTGCCCTGGCAGATGCTTATGTTCCACAGGCCAGACAGAAGCTGAAAGGCTACAGGCTCTGCTTTCTTACAGAAAATTTGTAGGGCTACAAAACTTCTCCCCCATCAGCCACGGGAAACTCACAGAAGACACAAAAGGAATATAAAAGAGTCCGAGGAACACGGAGAGGAACATGAGCCCATCCAAACCAACCCACCTCAGGAGACCCTAATGAGCTGGACACCGCTCGCCCCTGGCTGGCACGCAGGCACAGGCAGCACCTAACCTGAGCTGAGAGCAGAAGTCACGCAGCAGAGCCTGCTCCACGGCTGCAGCCGGCGGGGAGGCAAGCCCACCACACACACCACGACACACAGGCACCTACCACCGGATCCTTGACAGTGTCAATCAGATTAATGATGTTGGTGCCACCACGTAGATTCTCCAGAATCTTAACCTCGCGTTTTATCTTCTTTTTCTTCACTGGCTTAAATAGACAAAAGAAATTAGAAGTAAGAGTCCTTTCAGAAATTAACACTGATTTCTGCCACCGATCGTGACTGGATCACATCACCTCCCCTCCTCTCCCTGCTCCCACCCTCACAAGGGAACATTTTTAGCTTCAAAGAGGAGACAGACACTTTGCATGAACTAGGAATTCCCTCTCATCAGTGAAAGCTTTCCACTCATCAGGGGAAAACCAAACCACTCCAGACAAACATAATTACGACTCCAGTAGCTGTGGTTAAAAGCACCTTGGGCTGCTACGTGAAAATCTCAGCCCACTCATTCCAGGTTACACATTTAGGGCCACAGGACAAGCATGGTGGACCTCATACCTCCGCTTTTGTTTACAAGCACAAACCATTTTTTTACTCCTTAATCCCAACCCATTTTCTGGTGAGTACTTTAATCCGATGAAACGACGACCTGAGAGTCTCCAGGATTTCTAGTAAGCTCAGACACTGCTACACCTAACTACGCGTACGTGTCTTTCGCAACCACCCCAAGAGCACACACCCAACTGCACAGCATGCCATCGCATCCATACACCGGGATTATTTTTAAAGCCTACAGACATTTTAAACAGTTTTTGACTCCTCCGTACAGTCTCAGGAACTCCCTTTGCAAAGCAAGCTTTTCTCTGGACATCACCCTGCAGAGGGTGACACAGAACAGCTGCTCCCAAGGCAGAGGCTTGGAGGTTGGGTTAGTTTTTACGCTGTGCTGATCCAGCGGTTCACTTCAACGCAAAGGAACGATCCTTTTTGCAACTCATCGGCTCCCAGGCCAACTCTAGCTCTGTGCCTGTTTGAAAGGCAAGGCAGCTTAGAACTGAAGTGAGACTTTTTTAGAGCGCCTTGGCTAGTGACTGGTTTGGGCATCCCGGCTGCGAGTCACTGAGTCTAGCTGCCCTCCACCGCAGAGCTGGACCATCCCCCTCCTGCACCACCTGCAGAGACGTCTTCAGGGACTGGTAAAGCCCTTGCCCTAATGACACACTGGAGGGGAGGGATGCCATCCAGAGGGACCGGGACAGGCTGGAGAGGTGGGTCTGTGCAAAGTGCATGGAGTTCAACAAGGCCAAGTGCAAGGTCCTGCACATGGGTTGGGGCAATCCCAAGCACAACTCCAGGCTGGGTGGAGAATGGATGGAGAGCAGCCCTGAGGAGAAGGACTTGTGGGGTGGTGGTTGATGAGAAGCTCAACATGAGCTGGCAATGTGCACTCACAGCCCAGAAAGCCACCCGTGTCCTAGGCTGCATGTCCAGCAGCGTGACCAGCAGGTTGAGGGAGGGCAGTGGATATCGTATACCTTGATTTCAGCAAGGCTTTTGGCACCATCTCTCATAACAGCCTTGTTAGCAAGCTTAGGCAGGGTGGGTTGGATGAGGGGACAGTGAGGTGGGTAGAGAACTGGCTGAATGGCAGAGCCCAGAGGGTTGGGATCAGCGGCGCAGAGTCTAGTTGGGGGCCTGTAGCCAGTGGTGTGCCCCAAGGGTCAGTGCTGGGTCTGGGCTTGTTCA
>VXBL01006313.1:32041-106927 GCA_013400195.1 Aramus guarauna | reverse complement strand
TCACGCCCTGACGCCCCGGCCACCCCCTCGCGTCCTGCCCCAGACCCCGTCGCCTCTGCTGCCCCCGTCACCCCACCTCAGTCCTGTCGCAGCCCTGGTCAGTCCCCTGTTGCACCGCCACCGCCGTCGTCACGTGCCCCAGCCCCTGTCGCAGTCCCTCATCCCCCGTCGCCCCTGGTCGCCCTGCAGGTAGGACCTTGGACGGAGGGGAGGCCCCGTGCCCCCCGGGAGGGAATGCCCAGACCCACAGACTGGCTGAGCCTGGGGGCACCTCCGGAGGTCCTCTGCTCCGGCAGGGCCACCCAGACCCGGCTGCCCAGACCCGTGTCCGGGTCACTTCTGAGTATCTGCACCGATGGAGACTCCACCACCTCTCTGGGCAACCTCTGCCAGTGCTTGGTCACCCTCACAGTGAAAAAGTGTCTCCTGATGTCCAGAGGGAATCTCCTGGGTTTCAGTTCGTGCCCACGGCCTCAGGTCGTGGCGCTGGGCACCACCGAGACGAGCCTGGCTCCCTCTTCTTTGCACCCTCCAAGTCCCTCATTCATCCTGGTGGCCCTTCGCTGGGCTCTCCCCGGTATGTCCCCGTCTCTCTTGTCCTGCAGAGCCCAGCACCGGACACAGCTCTCCAGGGGTGGCCCCACCATTGCTGAGCAGAGGGGAAGCATCCCCTCCCTCCATCTCCTGGCAGTATTTTGCAGCCCAGGACGCCATCAGTCTTCCTTGCAGCTTATGTTCAATATGGTGTCCACCAAGACCCTCAGGTCCTTCTCAGCCAAGCTGCTTCCCAGTGGGATGTCCCTCAGTCTACACTGGTGCCTGGGGTTGTTCCTCCCCAGGGGCAGGACTTTGCACGTCTCCTTGTTCAGAACTTCAGGAGGTTCCCACCAGTCCATTTCTCCAGCCTGTCCAGGTCCCTCTGGATGGCAGCACGACCCTCTGGAGTATCAGCCACTCCTCCCACATCCATGCCATCTGCCACCCTGCTGAGGGTGCGCCCTGCCCCGTCATCCAGATCGCTAATGAAGATGATTGGACTGGCAATGCTTTACCTAACGCAGAGCCCAGGAGACCATTCACCTTCTTTGCAGCAAGGACACATTGCTGGCTCACCTTCAGCTCGGTGTCCACCAGGACCCCCAGGTCCTTTTCAGAAAAACTGAGGACTGGCCCCAGTATTGATCCCTGGGGTACACCGCCAGTGCCTGACCTCCGGCTGGACTTCGTGCCACTGATCACCCCCCTCTGGGCCAGTTTTCAACCCACCTCACGCCCTCACCTCCCAGTGCCTGGTGAGTCCCAGGGGAGCTGCCAACTCCAGCCCTTCCCCAAGCCCCCTCTGCCTGGGTGCAGCCAGGTCTCAGCACCAGCCACCAGCTCGTGAGGTGACAGCAGAGCTTGGGACGTGGGTTGCTTGGCCTTAACTCTGGCGCTGCTCCTGGCTGGCCTCCAAACATCAGCTTAGGTTCGGCTGGAAATTAGACTTGGCTTCAGGCTGTTCCATGCTGGCTGCTCAGGAACGTTTCCAGCCATCAGGTCACAGAGCCACCACTGTCCTTCCTTTTCTGTAGGTGGGCGCTTTCAAGTCAAAAACCAAGGCGAGGTCGGAGCCTTCAGACTGCGTATAGATTTTGCACTTCTTGGTATTGGTATTAGTGGGAAAAGGCTGCTCTCCCTGATGGAAGTACGTGGAGAGACGATTTTCTTTTCCTTTGGGTTCTGAGAAAGAAAAAGGACCCACGGGGTCCTCAGCTCACAGGACTAAAGCCGGTGTGAGTGCTGGGCTTCGAGGGTTTGAGGAAACCTAAGGGAAGTCTCCCTGGAAAGACAAGCGCATGGAGTCAACCGTGCGCTGCAAAACCCAGTGAGCTTTCCGGGTGCTTGAGACTGGATGATGAGAAAACCCAATGAGACTTTATCACTTGATACGTTGGGTCCTGACCGAATGCAGTCCGGGCAAGACTTTCACAGGATCTTTGGAAAACAAGGAGAATGTATTCAAAATGCTCGCTCTCCCAGGGCACGCGGCACTGGACAGAAAAGGCACGCTCAACGCCCGCTCCTGCTAAACCTGTCTTAGCAAAGCGAGAGGAAAATCTACTGTCCTTGGGGAAGTCTGCCACGTCCAGAGTCCAGCTTAGCGGCCTCTTCCTACCAGGGCTGCAGAGCGAAGATGAACATCATCTCCTAGGACCCAGAGGAGATGCGGAAATGCGTGAGCAAAGCAGTCAGCCCTCGCATAAACTAGAATTTATGATAGCATATGCAAAGGCATTGAGGCATGGGTTTAAAGCGGCGCCGTGATACTGGCATGTGCGTGTTGCGTGGCTTTTTCACAGAGTGAGACGGCTAGAGCTGCACCGCGGCAAAACCCAGTGAGCTTTCATCTCTCCCAGTAAATTCTGCATGGGACCGGTGTAAAATCCTGCGTTAAAAGGGAGATCTGCGTTCCGCAGCGTCCTGCTATTTGGGCATAGGTGCTCAAACCTTGAGCTGCCTAAAATCTTTCTGAAGGACTGTTTTCCTAGTGGAGTACGCCAGTTGCCAGCAGTTTCATCACGGGTGACATCTTCCTCGGTGCTTTCCAGCAGGACGCAGGCAGGCTACCAAACCGGCTTGCCAGGCTGATTTCTGGCAGGGAAGCCAACCGCTGTGCTGCCAGCTCCTCCAGCTGACGCCTCGGCTGCCCGGCTGCCGGAACCGGGGCTGCTGCCGCCGGTTTCTGATGCTGCCCGGTGCTTCCTGCAGCAAAAAGCCCTGTTGGCCGTTACAGGGAGGTTTGCCAAGCTTTACCTACTTTCTCTCAAATGCTAGTCAGCTGGTTTTATTATTATTATTGCTACTATTTTCAAATCCGGCCAGAAAGATCCAGCTGTTTCCCAGAGCAAAGTCAGGGAAAATATGTTTTCGGCCATTCAAAACACCTGGAGATCTTGTCCTGAAGGTACTTCAGAGCTCTCGAGCCTGGCATTTCACAAAGGACAAGTCTTCCGGCAGAGATGCGCTGAGTCTCCTGCTGACCTCTAAAAGGCTTTGCACAGCTGGACACAGCTATAAACTTCTTAAAATCTGCACCCCACGTTCCTGCAGCTGCAAAACCTCCGGCACAACATTGCTGCACCCTCCAGCCCTGCCATCCCTACCCACCATGCCATCATGATCCCCTGGGTCCCTCAGCTGCCTCTCCCCATCCTAACGATGAAATACGGGCCAGCTCGGCTTGGAGCATCACAAAATGGGGGCCAGCGCAGAGACCAACAGTCTGGTGTTATAATTCTCTCTCATGTTGTAATCAGCCAGCTCACGCGAGCACCCGTTTAATTCATGACCCCGTGTTAAGCTTTTTCGTGGGATCCCCATCCCACCCTGCACACAAAGAGGACCTCCAGGCTGTGTCACGTATATGCTGCTTCATCCTCCTTATCTCAAAACACTTGATTTCTGGCATCGAGTTCGGTATGTGATGAAGATCCTGCAATGAGGAGTGTTCATCCCTGCACCTGGCGAGGCCAGGAAGCGTGGTTCCTCCCATGGATCGGATGCAGTTATGACTCAAGATGTGTTTTGAAGATGAGTTTCGACATGTTCTGGCCAGAAATAAGACTGGCATTGCTAAGGCATCGATTTTTCTCCCATTTATATAATTAGGTTGACTTGCATCTCTCCTCCCAGAAAAGCCATGGAGATGCATCCCTGGCCACATCACCAACTTTTGGGGGAGAGATGCACGGTTAAACAGACCTGCCACCCGCTGCCGTTGGTCTTGAGCAGCCAGCACGGGGAAATCAGAGCACATTGCTGGGCCATGGTCTGGATCCACCCACAGCGGCACTGAGAAATGACGCTCCACACCCTCCCAGAGCTCCGAGAATTATTTAGCCATGCTTGGGGGACAGCTGCCTTCAGGACTGGTGCTGCTGTTCCCCCCCTCCCTGGTTTTACAGCCAGATTGTGATACAGCAGAGTCTTTCCGAGGAAGATTGCAGCGTCACGGGCAGAGGAACCCCCGCCGTGTTGCAGGTGCACCCCAAACGTGAGCCTGCGCCCTTCCAGAGGCTGCGCGGCCCAGCTGACGGGCAGGATCCTGCCTGGCACCTCTGGCGAGGAGGAGCTGGGAGGCAGCGCCTGCCCAGGAGCTTCGGCGAGCGGCACGGCGGGAGTGGGAGCAATCCCGCGTCACCCCGGCCAAGCCGCCGCGGACGCATTTGCACCGCAGACCCCGAGCTGGGGGCTGGGGGCCCCCCCGAGCTGCAGTCGCTCGGGCAGGGCCNCCCGCCGGCAGCACCCGCCGCCGTTGCCAGGAGACGGCCATGGCGGAGCGGGGCCTGGCGGCGCTGCCGCTGCCTCAGCTCCGGGCGCAGCTGCGGGAATCGNGCGGTGTCACTGGGCCCCCCCCTTCCAGCAGCACCTTTCCCCACCCCGCAGACCTGCAGGACCCCCCGGGACCCCCGTGTGCGACCTTCTGCCNGCGGGCCGGGGCTGGGCCCTTATCCCCGGCAGGGCCGGGCCGGGCTGGGCTGGGCAGGGTGCCCCCGGGCTGGGCGCCTTCCCCAGAGGCCCCCGGTGCTCAGGCTGGGCCACGGGGGCTGCCTTGGCCGTGCTCGGGGTCTGGAGCCGGGCTGCCCGCGCTCCGGGCTCGGACCCCCGGGGAGGAGCCGGTGCCCCTGGCTCTGCCGGCTGCTTGAGGTCTGGGAAGGAGCGGGTCTGGCCGAGCCCCTGTGTCCTGCCCGGGGTGACCTGAGACCCTCCTGCCCCTTTCGGGTTGGCCGCCGTGCCCTGCGGTCGCCTGGTTTGGCTCAGCCGCCCCCCGACGCGGTGCTTAGCTCTGCCGAGGGCTCGGCCTGACCCCCTCCTCCTCCTCGCAGCCACGCCAACGCCCTGCTCCAGACTGAGGTGGAAATGTTTGAGAAATGGTACCGTAAGATGGAGCCGTGCGGCCCGTCGCTCCAGCTGCCGTCCGAGACACACGATGCCCCACCGGAGCTGCTGCAGGTACTGCTCCGGAGCCAGGGCAGCGGCTGTGCAGCCCTAGGAACTGGGGTTTCGGGTCTGGCTGCCGCCTACTGCACAGAGCCATGACCCTTCCTCCCTCTGCAGCCCCTCTGACCTCCCAGTCCCAGCGCTCATCTGACAGGAGGTCCGCAGGCAAGCTCCCCGGGTTGAAATATGATTAAGAAAGTCCCCCAACAACCCTCTGCGCTTGGGCTTCACAGTGATGAGCCCGTAGGTTAGACGCTTGCAAAAAGGTGCTGCTGGTCTTGTAGGTGTAAGAGTTTGGGCTGCTTTGCCGTTCCTGCACTCTGGTAAGTGCCAGGCTGCTTTCTCATCTCTTCTCCTCCAGCTGATGCTTCCTCTTTCCTGGGTGACAGCACTGTGTCCTCCTGAACAGCGAGTGCCAGGGAGATCTGGAATGAGTTAACCCATACACAGCGTAATTTGAAGTAGAACTTAAACAAATGGGGAGGCTGGTGCCGAGAAAGCAGGAGAGTTGCTCAGGGCTGTGCCAGGTCTGTGACCAGATGCGCTCTGCTCCTCTCCTCCCTCCTGGGGATGTTCCCGTGGGCTCAGACCTGTGTGCACCCACACTCTCCTGGAGCTGTGAGCAGGCTTTTGGAGCGGGTTTTTGCCTCCTGGCCTGAACGTCGCCTTTTGGCCAGAGACACAGCGAACAGAAGCTCTAGACCCTTTGCAGTGGAGCTCCTTCAGCCAGCACCGTGCCCTGGGCTTTAGCACCCGCCTGAGTCCGAACTCGGCCACTTTCTGGTTAGTCCCAGGCTGAGCCTTTAGAAACTTTGCCTTTGGCCAGGTGGGCGCTTGCCCTCCGCAAAGCAGCGCCTGCCCACAGCACCGGGAGTTGCTTCCAAGTGGTGTCAGCTCTTCCCAGAGCCGTACTCCAGCCTGCCCGTGCTGCGGTAAGCTCGGCTCCTCAGGGCGTCTGAGCTCGGCAGCGGGAGGAGACCCCATCTGTCCTGCACAACACTTGGCGTCTTCGCTAGGAAGAGGTGTTTTACCTGTCCGCGTGAAGCTCTTGCATTGGCTTTAAGCTCTAGCCCTGAATTTGCCTGTTGAACTGAAAGTGCTTGCTTGCGTAGGAGGGTTTTGCGGGTGGCCGAGAGGACAGATGGGGTCGGTCCAGGTGTGGCCCTGAGTTACCTCTGCTCTGGAGAGGCCTCTTTGTCCTTGCAGTAAGCTGGAATCCCTCTAGTGTGACCGTGGGGATTACTTTCTTTTTGAATACAGGAAAATGCAGAAAAAGTGCTGGCTTTCTAATGGCATCTTGTTGTTCCTTGGTTTTTGCAGGCACGTGGCAGGTACAAATCCAAGTTGCATAGTGCGACAGACTATTTTGTAAGCCTGACAATGGAGCAGAAGTATGAGCTGGCTGAGCGGGAGCTGACTGAGCTGAAGGATGAGATTCAGAGGATGAACGAGGACTCGGAGCAGACCTTGAAGAACCTCGAGGTATGGCTCTCCGGGACCCTTATGATCACCAAGGTGTTAAGCAGTCTTGTTACTTTTCACCCCTCTTTCAACACGCCGTTCCTCAAGCAGTGAGGCAGACCTGCTCGTTGAGAGCTATTCATAGCAGAGCATTGCTGTGAGTGTCCTGGGTTGAGAGTGGGAGCCAGAAGTGTCCTTTCACCTCACCCCTTTCTTGAAGGCAAGTACACCAACAGAGATCAGAGGTGCCCAGTCTCTAAAGATGGATCTTAGTACAGCAGGAACCAATAATAATACAGGCGAGGGGAAGAATTTTAGGTAGGGAAGCTCAGGTATGTTGTGTGAGATGAAGAATCCAATGCTCGAAAGAAAAATCTTTTTGTCAGCGTCTTGAAGGTGCGCCCTTTGTGCCAGACATGTTTTTCATTCTAGCAGCTCCCAGAAGCTTCCTGATTCAGCCGGGCTCCACGCAGTCCTCTGGGGTTCTGTCTTTCTGCTCTCGGGGGGATTTCTTCAGAGCACGCTCCAAGTCTCCAAGACTGCGTTCCTGCTGCAGGCTCATTGTGGCTGTGTCGCCATCGCTGCCTGCCCTGTGCTGGCTGCCAGGATGTCCTCCTAGCCAAGATGCTTAGGAGCTTTGGGGGAAGGAAAGACTTCTGCATTCGGTTCAGACCTCTGATGCTGCCTGCAGTGGCCAGGAGAGGTGAAGCAGGCAGCCCACCCCTCTCGTGTGGCCACAGGGTATATGTGGTAAACGAAGGGTGGTCATTTTTTGTGTTGTCTTGCCTTAGACTGGCAAGGATGGAGTGACAGGCGTTGAAGCTCAGGCACGTGAGAGACTTTTTCTCTTGTTCTTTTTGAGCCAGTGAAGTAGCAGTGCTGTGTAAGCCTGCAGCATGTGCCCTGAGCTGCACAGGGTGAAACTCAGTGCTCCCACAGGAGAAACGCTAATAATGCCAGCAGAGAGCATGCCTGGTCCTTTCTGGTGTTCTCTGTTCCCAAAGCTGTTTGAATAAGGGAAGTTCACACCTTTCGACTGTTGTGTGACTTTATTTCTACAGGCAGTCATCGAAGAAGCAGAAGTTTGGTGGACTGATGTTAAGAAAGCCATCAGTGACTTTGAGAAAGACATCATCAGCACCATCTCCAGCAAGAAAGGGAGTATTGTAGCTTCTGAGAAGTTGCTGAGATACATGGAGGAGAAGAACCGCCAGAGGGTCAGTCAATCACAGCAAATTTTGAGGCTGGTCTGTCCTCTGACAAGTATGTTGGTTAGAGAAAAATCCTAGTTCCCATACTCCTGTGTGACCTACATCGTGTTTGCAGACGGCCTTAGCAAGTCTGTTTGCACAGCCCTTGTCACGCTCGTCAGTCGGTGACTAGCCCAGGCGCTCGTCGGGCTGCTGAGCTGCAGCACGGCTGGGAGCACACAGGATGCGTGTCCCGTAGCGGAGCCTGGGAAAGCGCGCAGCCATGCCCCCATGTTTGGGGCAGGATGATGCCCAGCAGCATTTCTCGCTGGGCTCCTTTCTAAGTCAGCAGTGAAGGCTGCAGTGCGGATGAGATGAATGGGAACCACACCATAAGGAGCAGGGTCTGGGTGCTCTTTCTCCTCCCAGGCTCTGCTGTTCCACTATAATCCGCTGTCTTTCTTTAGGATCTGCTGAGAGAGAAGTTGCGCTTAAAAAATTACTTGCTCAAGGATTACAAGAAGAAGCTGCAGCAGCAGCTCAGGCAGGTGCGTGCGGCAGTTGAGGAGAAGCAGGGACGAGATGGCCCCTTGAAGAACGAAAGGAGTACAGCCCCACGCGGACACGTGGCCTGCTCTGTCTAGAGATACGTGGCCCTCCTCCTCCTCCCCTTCCTCCTTTGCTCCTGGCCTTGCTGCCTTTGTCAAAGGGCACTGTTGTGGTTCAGATCTGGCAAGTGTCTGTGTGCATGGGATGAGACCAGAAGTCTCGAGGAGTGGAAGCTGGCAGATCTGTTTGTGGCCTTTGTGCCCTGGAAAAGATCAGAGCAGTTCCCTGGGGACCGGCTGCTGCTGGCATGGCAGGAACCTTGCCAGAGGGGACCTGTCCGCACTGCTTGGACCCTTTAAGCTAGAACCCAGAGCACAGCCTCAGTGGCACGCTGTGTCTCACATTTCTCCCCGAGCCCCAGGTTTGCAGCCGGGGTGAAGACCCTGTTCTTTAGGTCTGCTTTCCCTACAGAGCAAAGCTCTCTTACTTGGGATGCAGCTTTGGTCAGCAACCTACAGCTCTGCTTCCTTGGGGTTTCCAGAAGGAGCAGATGGGAGAGACGCTCTGTGAGGTCCGTTTGCAGCAGCTGCAGGTTAGAAATGCCCAGTACCAGCAGAAGATTGATGAGAAGAACCAGGAGCTGCTGCAGCTAAAACTGACCTCAGGGAAGACTGTCCAAGTCCTCAACCTCTATAAAGTGAGTGAACCTCCCAGCACCTCTGGTTTGCCTTTCTTCTGTTTCTGAGGGACACAAACAGCTCTTGCATGCTTCCCTTTCTCAGCCAGATGACGCCAAACACCTCTCTGCCTTCTCACTAACTGAGCAGTTTAGCTGGGAGGTTTGCCGGACACACCAGACTCGGCGATGCTCTCACTCACGTTTGGCTGCAGCCTGACGATGGGGTTCATGCTTTGCAGCACGGTTATTTTACACCTCAGGGGAAAATTCCAGTAGGAACGAGCTTTGGTGCTGACTTGCGTAGGAAAATACATTTTTTACGTAACCTGTGACATTTGAAAAGATGTCGCGAGCTGCAGCCGTCGCTCTGAGTCTCTGGTCTTCTCAGTGAAAAGTGCTTCTCAGCTGGGTGTGTTTGCTTCTCTCCGATCAGCCGTTCCAGCTGGGTCCGTCCTAAACCCCGGCTGCCCTGCTGTGGGCTGTGCCGCAGTGTGACACAGAGGACATAAAGCAGTAGCTGCGCGACCAGGGCATGATGCTGCCTTCTGCAGGGGACGAGCGGTGCCGCAGAGCTCCGGCACCACCAGCTGAGACCAAGAGGGGGTGGCTTTGCAGGTGGCTGGGAGCTGCCGCTGCGCCCACTGATACCGTCCTGCTGTCATGTTCCAGAGGAAGCTGCAGGACGCCATGGAAATGTCCATGTCTCTGATGAAAGACATCTCCCAGAGGAAGGAGCTGCTGGAGAAAACGGAAAGAGAAGCCGCTCTGGTGGAGGAGGTAAGAGAGCAGTTTGGGAGGCCCTGAAACTTCACTTGGGAGGACTCTTTTGGGGTGCTTTGTGTTGGATACCGATGCACACCTGAGGCCCAGCAGTGAGCAGGATACCTGTGTGCCTTTCTGGGTCTGAACGAGTCCCATGGCTCCTCCCGGCGCCCGTGGGCACGAGCAGGTTTGCACAACAGGCCGTGTTGTGGATTTTGACCCTGGCTCCACGGGGACCTGCCGCTGGCTTCTTGAAACTCTGTTTCCTTGAACTTTTTATCAGCAGTGTCCTCCCCAGGGAGAAGTGGCACTGCTGTCATACCAGCCTGGGGACACGGTAGCCTGGCGGGGACACCACCGCTTTGGGATCGTGTTCAAGGGGCTCCCTTGCTGTGCTGCCTGGCAGGGACGGAGGCACCGGTGGATGCATTGCACTGCTCCCCCCGCAGTGCCGGGGGTTTAATTTATCCTGCCTGCCTGCTTCCCTGGAGGACTGACCACCGGTTGGCAGAGGGATATTTCCCTGGGATCTCCTTGCCCTCTGTCCCTATTTCTCTGGCAGCAACGAGCCAAAGCTGAGAGTGTGAATCGGCAGCTGCGGAAACAGCTCTCAGAGTGCAGCGTCCCTCCTGTGCTGAGTTACCTGCAGAAGAAGATGGCTGTTACTGACCTCAAAACCAGCCTCAAGGCTTGGGAGAGGAAAGTGGCAGTTGCCGAGGTGAGCGAGACCGGGTGTGCAGCAGCCCGTGTGCCAGCTGGGTGCTGGGTCCTGGTGGAGCTGCATCTGTGCCTGCCCACCCGCAGCCATCCTGGGGACCGGAGTGCTCGCTCCTGACCCACCACAAAGCCGTGCGAGAGTTCTCATGCGGCAGTTTCACCGGTGCCTGGCAGAGCCGGAGGCTTTTCCTGTTTACAGCGCAGCCATCGCTCCCTACCCTGAGGACTGAGGCTGAATTTTAATGACTGAGCTCGGAGGGGAAGCCAAAGCAAGGACACAGCTTGTAATTTGACAGGAAGCACCATCGGGCTGTTGCTATACTGAAACTTGTGTGTGTAAGGAGAAGGGGACATACGGCAGCCCGATACGTTTCCTGCTCTGCAGATGTAACCTGCATTGGCTTCTTCCAGCGCCCTGATGGCTCCCCGGTGTTTGTAGTCCTCTTTGATCATCTCAGACATTTCTTACTCATACCTTAACTCCTTCCTGATAAGGAAAGGCTAGCCAAGATCCAAGTTCATGGCACAGTTGCAAGAATATCTTTGACTCTCCTCCTGCCCCAACTCCTGCAGCCTGGGAGGAGATGGAGAGAGGACACAGAGGAGCGTAGTCAAAGCCTGGAGGCAGCAGGACATGTCTGTACCCCTGTCCCATGCGGGATGTCTGTGTGCACAGCAGCGTGGGGAGAGAACTGCCTGGGTTGGAAGGGACAGACAGTGTGGTCCTGTGCCCAGACACCCTGCTCGTCCTTGAGGGGAGATGGGCTTAGCTGTGGCTGGGATGGGGAAGGCTCCGGGCTTGCGCCTGTCCAGCACTTACCCCCAGCACCCCAGTCCGCAACGGACGGGGTTTATGCGGCCCAGCCTTTCTCAGAAGTCAGAACTGTGTGGATTTGGGCTCGACCCATCAGCGCCAGTGCTGTGAGTTCAGAAACAGGGCTCCGGCTGTGGCTACGCCAGAGTCGGTGGGCAGCTGCCTGCAGGCCTGTCTTTGCGCAAGCAGGTCCCTTCTCAGCCAGCCGCTCCCTTTGACTGGCAGACCCAGGCTCTGGTCTGCCTGCTATCTCTGGGGCTGAAGGTTTCTATCCGGTGCTGTTGTGTGGGGCCTCCAGGCTTCCTGTGGCATTCAAGGGAGAAACCAAAGCTGGTGTAGACCTGCAGGAGCTCTCTTCAGCATGCCACAGCGAGCACTGATCTCAGGTGGGAGCAGGGGGTGATGGAGGGGCGAGCAATACAGCAGCTCAGGCCAGGCTAGATTCCAGCCTTGCAGCTTTCTCCGCAACATATCACTGCTGTCTGAATGTATTAAGGCCTTCTCCTTTTCTTGCAGATGTCCTTGCGAAGCTACTGCAGAGCATGGAATCAGGTCAAGATGTCTGGTAACCAGCACTAGGCTTGTCTGATGCTGCGAGGCGGGCGGTGGAAGCTGGAGAAGGGAACCAACCCTGTGGGGAAGTTTGCTGTCGAGCGGGTAAATTAACACCCTGCAAGCTGCAATGAGATGAAACCGCTTCTGCATGCAATGATAAAGACACTCATGGCTCTGCTGTGAGGCCATCGCTTTGGTCTGTCCCAGCACGTGCTGGCTTCCACAAGGCTCCACTGCCTGGCCCCTCCGCAGGCCCTGCAAGGTCAACCAGCTCCGCTCTGCGTGCTCCCCCCTCCCTCCGTCACCACAAGCAGTTATTCTCTGGTCATCAAATCTGACACGTTCACAGGAACTGTCCTTTCTGGGCAAGCCCTGGTGACCACTTAATGCAGGAGGAACCAGAGGGGATTCCCTGGGAGACGTGAAATTTCAGTGTCTCTGAGCGTACACCAACAATAGAAGAGAGCAGAGCGGTGTGAGCATGTAGGGCAAATCATTTCAACATGGCATGCACAAAGCAAGCAGCCTTTCTGATTGCAAAAGGATACTTCATTTACCTAAAGAGACAAAACAGCAAGAAGGGAGCAGCTACCCTTTTCCCAAGCACCTGGGGCAAGTTTAAGCATCCCTTGGAGATGGGAAGTGTTTTCCCACTGCAGGAGTTATAAATCATCTCAGATGGCCCAACCTCAGATGAGTTCAGGTCTGTCTTTCCCTTCTTGGGGTTGAAACCAACTTCCTGAAATATCCTCACTAGTCTGGAAGCCTCTTCCCAGTCTTTGGGTGGAGCCTGCAGATCAGCTTGCGGCCTGACCAGCGTCGGGAGCGCGGGAGGTCCTGTCCTCTCGGTGGTGGCCAAGATCCAGTCGCTGTAGTAGGACACCAGGGTGTACAGGAACGGCCCGTAGCATCTGATGCCGCCCTTACTGAGAATGCCTTTCAGGACCCATTTCTCAGTCCCTCTAATCTGGCACATGACGGGGTTGCCGGCATCACCCTTTTGAGAGACAAAAAAGGCAGGATTGTGTCTCAGCAGTGTCCCTCCTGCCAGCACTCGCGGTGGCTGTGGGCTTCACCAGTGTGAGAGGAGGGCAGATTGCAGCAGTTTGGTCCTTTATCATCACCGAAAACAAAGCACCACCGATTCGGTGGTGCCCATGCCCCTGTCAGCCCAGCCCCACGCCTGATCCTTTCCAACATACCACGAGGAACCCCTCTCAGTTTTGCCTCCCGAGCATCTCTGACCCTGGCCACACCCAAGGCCCTTGGAGGCCCCGGCAGCGGGAGAGGTCCAGGAGCAGCACCCGCAGGCCTGCACGGAGACGGTCACCCTGCAGAGATGGGTGTCACACGTTCAGACAGTCTCCCACACCTGCTATTTGCAAACTGCGCAGGAGGGATCTTTTCCTTTGAGGATTGAGCAGGAGAAGCCCAACAAGTATTTTGGGTGTTCTCCCAGCCTGGGGTTGCAGGTGAGCAGAACGGGGAGGAGGCGGTTTGACTAAATGTCTGCCCCGTCTGAGTAGGTGCGCGGTGTCCCTTACCAAACAGCCTGCCACATCATCGGCGTCCCTGTGGCTGCAGCACGCGGTCGCAGTGATCCTTTTCAGTGGGCAGGGATCCACATCCACCACAGAGAGCATCCTCAGGAAGTCACCGCAGCACTTTCCCCTGCCTGGCCGAGGGATCACTGTGAGCCTGTGGCTCCGGGCCTCCCAAAAACAGGGATGGGTGACCAGCGGGTGCTTCTTCCTCCCGGGACAAGCCCTGTTCCCCTTCCTCCCACTGGGGCTGTTGGCAGGAGGAAGCAGGAAGCCAGCTCTGCCCTGCCGGAGGGAGCTCTTTGCCACAGGAGCCGCGGATTACCTGTGGTGGGATGTATCCAGCCTGAGACCCAGCAGTTCACGAGGTCCGAGGCGGAGAGGCTCCCGTGGGGAAAGCAGATAGGCTGACTGATGCTGCTGAACTCCAGCGGGGCAGCTGTCCTGAGCAGAGCGACGTTGTTCTGGAGTGTCACCTCGTCAAAGTCCTCGTGGGGGATGACAGAGCTGATCGAATACTGGGGCTGGTCCTCCCGTCGCCTCTTCATGGCGCTCAGCCCAACCAAGGCCAGCACCTGCTGCCTGCAGGGAGTGGACGGAGGGGACTGGGGCAAACCGCCTGCCCCCGCTCTGACGGAAGGATGCTCACCCGGCTGCTGGGCAGCCACAAGACCCTCCCGAGCACTGGGAAGCGGTGGTATTCCCTGCTGATTCCCAAGCCTTGCCTGGGGCGACGCAGGGCACAGACCTGCTCTGTAGGTTGGATGCAGCACTGAGGATCCAGCGCTCGTTCAGGATGGAGCCGAAGGCCAGGAGGTTGTGCTGCGGGTCTTGCAGTGCCACCACCCACGGGAACTGCTCCGTGGCCGCAAACTCCTGCACTGATCTCCAGGGGGACGGGCCGGCCTGGATCCCGCAGGCTGCACGGAAACGGGGCATGTCGCCGGGTGCGCCTGGCCCCGTGCTCTCCCGCCGCCCCCCTCCTCCCTCTGATGCCCCCTTGCCCCTAGCCGCGAATGTCCCCAGCTTTGACCTCACCTGGGACCGATGCCAGCACCGCCCAGACTCGCTCACACGCGGGGCCGAGCCGGTGGCGTGGCGTGGGGTGCGTGAGGGTCCGATCGTGCCACCTCTTTCGCTCACCTGATGCTGGGGCGGCACAGAGACACAGCAGCAGCGCGAGGCTTCGCATTCTTCCAGCCGGGCAAAGGGCTGGGGCTGGGGAGCCAGGGCCCCCCTTCTCTGCCCGCCTGCGGGGAGAGGGGGAGATGGCGGGCTGGGTGCCAGCTGGCAGCTGGCCTGGAGGGGCTTGCCGTGCCTGAGCTGAGAGCTCTGGGCCAGTTCCTCGTCCTGGCACATGGGCGCTGCACGTCCCAAGCGCCCTGGTAGCAGGCAGGGACCCAGAGAGGCCCAATGGGCCCGTTCCCAGCTCCCCAGCCCCCCCCCCCCCTCCATGACCCTCATCCCGCTGCACTCTGCCTGCTCCCTCACGCCGATACCCTGCCGGCCCCATGCTGCTCCCTCTGCTCAGCGCCCCGATGCTGCCGCAGTTCCCGGGCAGCGGGATGTGGGCAGGAGCCCTCTGTGAGCTCACCGTCGCTGTGGCGGCTCGCAGGACCCTGCTGGCATTCCTGCACGGTGGAGGGGGCTGCCGGAGGCTCTCGCGGCACATCTGCCTGCGCAGAAAGGACCTCTGAGGCGCAGCTCCTCCCGCCCTGGGCGCTGCTGGATGGTTTCTCCCCAGGACAGCCTGGGAGCTTCCTTTCCGCACGCCCACTGGGGTCTCTGCACACCCCCGTCCCACTTGCAGGCAGGAGCAAGGGCAGCAGGAGGCAGGAGGAGCTCTGATGCTGCTTAAGGGGATTTATAAGAAACTGAGGGACCCCAAAGTGCGTGGGGGCAGTGGCCAGGGAACCGGGAGGGTAGCAGGAGCACCACCAAGCTACAGCTGCCTGTGGCTTGGCTTTCCCATGGGGGGGTCCCGGTGGGGACAAAAACTCCATTCCCAGCTCATGAAAGGCTAAGTGTGCCTTTGGCAGGACAGAGAAGGTGGGACGGTATGAGGGATGTGAAAACTCCCCACATCAAGGACGAGAAAACCGTTGAGAAAGAGAAATTACAGTACCCTTTGTGTGCACTAATTAACAGCCAGAGGTGAAGGGAGCTGGCGGGCGGCAGAAAGCAGAAGGGCACTGGGGCTCCCGGAAGGCTGACGTGCTCCCAGCAGGATCGCTCTTCTCCCTGGCCAGGCGTGCGGCGGCTGCGGATGCACGTGCCCAGACCAAGCCCTTGGGCACCCTCTGCAAAACCGGGGATAAGGACAGCCAAGGGGAAGGGAAACCGTGCTGGGAGAAGGCTGGAGGGAAATGCCGGTTCGTGCGCTTGTTTAAACCCGTGTACAGACTGGGGCAGCATCAGCTGAAGCGATTTCTTCACAGCATTTGAATACGTGTTTATTACACGCAGAATTAGCAAGGGCAGGGTCCACGGCACAGCATGTTTAGGACAGGGACATCCCAGGGAAACCTTGGATGGTTTTTTCATGGCTGTTGTCTTCTCCTTAGATATAGCCGGTTCCGCACATAGGAAATGCAGCGCTCTGTGTGTTCCTGCAGTAACTCCGTTAGTGCTCTCTGAGAAGGGCCCTTTGTATTATCCCTGACTCTTGCGATGTTTGAAATGCTGTGGGAATCAGCTGGGAGGTGGCTGGTGATCCCAAGACCCATTTGTAGCTGGTTTGTGCCAAAAAGGGCCGCTTAACCCTGCAAGAGCCAGAAAAATATCTCTGAGAGGTGGAGGTGGGTTTCACCCTGCCCTCCCCACTGCCACTCTGAGAAAGGTCCCAGTCACCGGCTGTTCCAACACGATGCTGGTGTCACCGCAAACAGAATGATTCCCACAGCTGACAGTGACACAGCTTGAGCTGGAGGTGCCTGGCACCCGGCTCACTGTGAGCACAACTGGACTTCTTTCATGTTATCTGGATCCACAGGGGTCAAATCCAACTTGCATGGGACCAGGTGCTGGTGGAACCATGACCAGCCCATGTCCTTGGGTTGTGGGGTCGGCCAGTTTGGCGACACCGGTCCCTTCCCGCTTTGCAGGTCTCAGAGGAAGTCAGCCCTGCCAAAGCAGCATGACCCCCACGGCAGCTCTCGCGGGCAGCACGGGACCCTTCCCAAGGCCAGCTCGAGGGTCTGCCTTTGCCCAAAGGACCAGCTGCCTCCTCGCCACCGCTGCTGGGAGATGGGCACCTCTTGTGAGGAACCGCAGCCTCCCAGCAGCCTGGCCACAACCTCGGAGCTAACGAGTTTTAAGCCCCGTGGTTAACGAAGCTGGCCTGACTCTGCATGGAGACAAAGCCCGAAGCCTGCCTCCAGCTCTGCCCACAGCAAGCTGAACACGACGCTTCTGTGAGCTCACACAAAGCCTCCCTTGTGCAGGAGGCGATCCAGCCCAACAAGTGATCTCCTTGGCTGCATGCCTCCTGGTGCTCCATCATTTATATTTGCTGGATTGTTCCCACTACCAAGGAAAATTTAACAAGTAAAAGCATCTGATAAGAATCTACTGACCGCAGTAAAATGCCAAACCCAGCCAAACCAGTCCGTACAGCACGACCTTCGCAGCCTTGGAGACACGTTCATTCGGTTTACCAGCTGGAAAAACAAACGCTTGTGGTACGTGCAACACCGCCAGTGGGAAGACTTTGATTAAAGCTTGTGTTACCAAAGCACGGTGAGATGTTTGAGAGCCGGGTGCCCCTTCCTTCCCCAAGCCTGGCTCCCTGTTGTGCAACATGTCTCAAGTCATCTCCTTGGCATTTTGTGCTGCTCCTTTTGTGTTTCCAGCTCACACTGATCTCCTCGCTGCCAGCCTTAGCACTAAGGTCCTGACTCCTGGGGACAGCCCTTCTGGCTGGGTGACCAGCAGGAACAACGCACCTCATCTTTGCTGAGGAACTCTGCGAGAAAACAGCTTTGGGCCGCTGGTGCCTTCGAGTCTTACAGGATTACTCACTCATTTGAACCATCCGTGAGTATTCCTGTAAGACTTCCAGTGCCATGATGGATGGTTTTGGCTCTGTGCTGGAGGCAGCAGCAACGGAGGCTCCCATGGTGAAGGTGTGCACCGCCTGGATGGGTCAGGTACCAGCGTGCACGGCAGAATGAGGCCACCAGCACGTTCCTCTTGGTTGAATTCATTTCAGCAGAGAGCAAGCACACCCATCTAACACCCAGAGACAATGGCGTTTGCCATCCTCAGAGAAGGTGGCTTGCGACTGTGCGGCCAGTAGTGAACGACTCCAGGCAAGCAGAGATGTGGCACAGGAGAGCTGCTGCGTGGCTGACTTAGCCAGCTCCATGGCTTGCATACATCTCTGGATGGGAACCTCGCTGCATTATCAAAGCACACACGGAGACCAGTTTGGCTGTTGCCTCAATGTTGGCTGGAGCCTGCAGGGAGCAGCCTGGTGATGGAGAGGGCACCAAGTGACCCGAGACATTTTGGGAATTGGCTCAATACCTTTTGAAGGACACTGGAATCTGTGGACCCTTCCAGTCCTCTCCCACATAAAATCCCTCCCTCCCAACAAGAACAGAAGACAGCAAATAAAAAGAGAGAGAAGGTATTAAGGCAGAAGAGGAAGTGTCTGAAGAGGCCGTTGCTCGATGTTATAACAATGGTGCAAAGGGCTGATCCAGGATAAATCCACTTTGCTGGCTCAGATTTGCTCACACATGTCTGTGGGGTAAGGTTTCACTAGGAGGCTTTACACCAGGTCAGGTATCAACCACCCTTCAGCCACTTACACACGAGAAGTGACCAAGACACAGATCCTTGCAGCTCTTACAACTCTGCTCGACTCCCTCACCTTCGCTATGGACGGACACCAACCTGCAATTCTTTATTTTTCTCTCTGTAGCCAGATGGGAGTTGTACAGCCTCGGGAGATTCTTCCATCCTAAGGCTAAGGGTACTTCAAACCTGGGGCTGTGTGGCCAGCTATGTTTTGTGTAGAAAGGAAGGCAGAAAGTAGAGGTTCTGGGCAGGTCAGAGGACAAACAGTGTCCAAGCTTTCTGGCAGTGGATGATATAGTAGTCCTGGAAGTAGAGCAGCACCATTAGAGGAGGGCCCAGGACCAGGCTGATCCCACATGAGCACGTTACTCTAGCAGCCACCAAAAAGCCATTTCCACAGGCAGGACAGTGGGATCTGTCAGGAAAAGCAACCAGCAGTTACTAGCAAAAGCCTGGTCAGTCGGGAATACCATTCCCTAAGGGATGCGCATGCCCTTAACCAGAGGACAGATCCATACTGCATTAGCTTTTCTATTATAAGGATGATGACTCAATTTATTTCGAAAGGGTGCCCTTGCCAAAGGGCTCTGTGTCTGTGTGCTTCCCAATAAAACAATTAAAAACCCCATTAATGCTAAAATCTTACCGGGCTAACACAGAAAGGAGAAAGAAAGGGTCTTCCCTTCCCACAGAGCCAAGAGCTGCCAAATTGACAAGCATCGTGGGAATGGGAAGAGTTTGAAATTATTTTTAAAGTCTGGAAAAGTTTAGATGGGAAGGATTACAGATGGCCACAGGTTCCGCACTCAGAAATCATTGCCGTTTGGCAGATTATTACACTGAGGAGATCTGCCCCCAGACAACGCTCAAGAGCTTTCAAATTAGTGGCAGGCTCACTGCAGACTGGGTGCCCTAATCCACCCTCGCTGGGCTGGTTACAACCCCCTTCTGGCTCTGGTCCCGCTTGCTGAGACTGGAACTTCAGGTATAAATGGCTCAAAAATCTGATTTGTGTTTTCTCACCTCTCCAGTGGCTCTAGATGTTAGGCAAAGCCTCCAGAGAATGAGGAGGAATGTTCCTGATGGCCTCACGAACGAGGGATGCTGGATGCTTGGCTGGGTTTTGTGACAGCAGGAATTACGCTGCCATGGAGCGCTCCACCCTGAAACCGATCCTTCGCAGTCCTGCCTGTTTTATTCATATCAGAAAATCAAAACTGACAATTTTAACTACCAGCCTAAAACTACTTTAATGTGCTTTAATTCTTAAATATCATTAAAATAACAGTAGCAAGAGCTCTGTGATCAGTGCCCTGATAGATTTACGTTTTCTGGCAGATTCCTCATTTGAATGTCAGTCTTCCCATACCTGAGGTAGCATAGCAGTAAACATCCCAAACCACAACGTCCTCGGTGAGATGGCAATAAGGGATTGAAAGACAAGGTCGAGGGTCTGATAGGCACTGTCCTGTCTGAGCGTGTCTTGGATGGGCTCTGCACAACAGCAGGTGAGGTGTAGTTGAGTGCGCACGAAGGGCCCAGTACCAGTGGGACTTCAGTGACAGGTTTTCTCTATATTGGAGTGAAACTTAAGTTAAAAGGAATTCAAACGGGGAAAGAAAGCCTTGAGATTCACAGCTTCTGGCAGGCCACCAGTCTATGGCACTGTTCCCACCGAGCAGAGCAAAACTGAGCTGGCCAGCCAGGACGTCTGTCCTAAGTAGGATTTTTCCAGCTTTGTTCATCTGTTTTTCTGATGGTCCCATCACTTTGGTCTAAACAGCAGTGATCAGGAGTATACAAAGAGAAGTCTCCTTAGCAAAGGCTCCAGTCCCTGCCTTGGACTGGGGCACCACTAGCTTCCTAGGGCTTCCCCAGAGCAATAGCTGGAAGTCCCAAAGCAACGGTCTTGGTTTAAGTGATGGTGTAATCTATGCTACAAATTCTTCTGTCCTAGGAGGAGGAGATGCCATGCAGACCAATGGGTTTTCCAGTTTCTGCCTTCATCCCTGCCTACATCCAGCTATCCTGCTTCATCAGCGTGAGGGTATGAGAGCTCCCTAAATTCTCTTGTGCGACATATCCCTATTCCCTGTGGGAACCGGGCTGTTCTACCACCTGCAAAGCTGCAGGATGCCCGAAGACATGAACGATAGAGCATCCGCTGACTAACGCAGTGGTTCGCACTGCAGAACAGTGCACATCATACTTAATGGCCTATGACAGAAAGCTGACCAGGGCCAAGATGCAGCGCGCAGATACTTTTATGAACAACTCTGCCTGTTGGGTACGGGATCTTTTGCAGCGGGAGGCAGAGTCTGGCACAGCCTGTTCACGTTTGCTGACCTGCTGCAGTGCCACTATCCTCCAGGCATATTTACTTTTTAACTGACCCCACGCTGTTTCCCAGCCACTGTTTCCTAGGTCCTGGGAAACGAAAAAATTTCTTCAAAGGTCACCTAAAGGTCCCTCCTCTAACCATTGAAATTTTTAGCTTAATCCAAAGCTTACTTTGAACCCAAGCTAGCAGATTGTCAGCATGGGCAGAAGGTCAAGAACTGCAAGCACTCAAGCTCCTAATGCAGTGGGGACCTGGCCACTCAGCATTGCTAATACGAGCACGCTGGAGTGCTAATCTAATCAGTTTGTGAAGCTCGAGTGTTATTTTGCAATGTGACTCCCCTCACTAGGACTCACATCAGTATTTAAAACCATTTGCTAGCTAACTCGCAACCCCAAACCTTATTCTTTTGGTCTAGGTGCCGGTTTCAGAACAAGGCACCCATCTTAGGCTGGGATCTGGAGGCAACTAGAGCGCGTCTCAAAATCTTAGCTGCTACGCATAAAGCGGTGAATCTACGTGAACGAGAGGTCGTGGCTGTGACCAGATGGCTGTTACTGCGACCGACCTCACAGAAACACACAGAGAGAAGGAACGCCGCCAGCTGGGGCTGCCACTTGTCACAACCGTGATGCCGTAAGGGCTTGCAGACGTGTCTGTTTACAAAGCACAGAAAAATGAGAAGAACCTTGGTAAGTTGTTCCCAGCGCGCTGCTAGTCATTAACATCAGGATTAATCACACAGAGCAAGATAATGAGGTTTATATCAACCAGCCCACCAAAGCTGAAGGAGTTGTTCCAAATGCACACCCACGTGTGAGGGGGACATCTTGCACACCAGCTCAGGTGACTTGTGGAAACACAGTTCATTTCTAAGACCTCGGCATCGAGTGATGGAGCAGGGAGGAGGCTGCTCTGAACTGCTGCCTGAAATGAAGTCTAAACCTTCACATGCCGCCCAGACCCATGTGCGCTGTTTTAACCCCTCATTTCCATCTTTGACTCTGCACGTATCAGAAATCAGAAAATAAAGGAGGAGAAGAAAAATGGACTTCTTAAGTTAGGGTCTCTGTCCATACTGAGGGCACTGAAAACAAATGCTTCTGGTTTTCATGAGTGCTGACTACTTACTGGATGCCATGAAAATATCTGAGGTCATTTATTTGGCTTCTGATTTATTGGCCTCAGGAGCCTGATTTTATGAAGTGCTTTTTTAAGCTCAGCAAAAGCTCTTATCACCAAGAGATTGACACAAGGGTCCTCCACAAAATGCTTATGACTTTGTAGGGGGTGAGTCGTCGTCAGAGCGTCACCGATGCTGCCAGTCCTGACCTCTTCACTTAAAAAGTTTGGTATTTACACTGCGGCCTTTCCAACCCTGCTTCAGCAGTGAACCGGCAGCGATCTTGTGTTGCGTACCCACTTGCTGGCTGCCACTGGGTGACCGTGTTTCTCTCCTGGAGGCTTCTGGGCTAAAACACATGATCATTCTTCACCTTTCTGAATCGGCATGTGACGATGAACAGCCTCCCAGAGGCACTGGTGGAAAGAAAGATATTCTGGCTATTTATAGATGTAAATAAGATCCAATTTCCAGCTGAAATATTAAGCGGTGCTTTGGAATCTGCCTCCTTAGCTCCTGGAGATGCTCACAGCCTGGGCGTCCTGGACCTTCCCAAGATTTTGGGGTGAAGGAGCAGAGCTGGTGATGTACGATGTATTCCCTGAAGGGCAATACTAACTCCTGCCCTCTGGTTCCTGCAGTGGGACTCCCCTCTTTGATCCCTCCTTAGAGAAGGGCCAAGATTTAGATCACCGGGGCTACCGTGCTATTTCTGCAGAGCTTGTTCCCAGCAGTACAAACTACGTGCTTACAGAAAGTCTGATACTTTAACAAAGTTATTTAATTTCTGTCAGCACCCTGCTGTTCCTTTGAGACTATGCTAAAATGTAAAGCTTGTTCCTTAATTACTTCAAATGTCAAAGCTTAATTACAATGCCTCCCAGTTAAATTTCAAGCCGGCCAAACTTTCAGAGCCATACAGGAGACAGACAGACATACCCACAGCAAGTTAATCCTTCAAAAAAGATGATGATGATGAATGCTATTGATTTCCCAGGAGCAGTATTTCATCTTTCAGAGCACATTAACAGGAGTGTGCAGAAGCCAGTGTCGTACCTGTCTAGCCATCGGTGGGCTGGGGTATTCCAGCAAGCCCGAGTCTGCGTTCCTGCAAGAAGAGGAGGAGTAAAACCAGGCTTCATTACACAGCTCCAGAGAAAACACGCACCCATCCTACTGGATAGACATCCTTCCCCATGGGTGAGGTAAAGGTGCATTAAAAATCAAATTGCATGTGGGCCGATTGTCACAGCACGGCTGAAAATCTTCCTGTAAGCATGCTGGATTCCCAGCCACCTTTGAAGCCAGAAATGAAGGCAACACTTGCTGTTTGTTGTGAACCACGCCAATTTGAATGTCGGTGTTCCTATAACAATATCCTATATTTTTTCCAGATTTAGAAAGCGTGACCTCAAACACAAGAAAACACGTATAGCGTCGATGTGGCAAATGACCTAACTTAAAGCTGATAAATAATTTTTGGCCCTTGTCAGCCATGAAGGTGTGTCAGGCTCAGTTACAAAAGCACGACTGAAGTCCTGGGTACCAAGAGAAAGCCCCTAAAAAGCGGCAGCTTCACATTTCAGCAGAATCAGGCACTGGGAAGTGTTACGGAGATTGGCTGCTAGCTGTAGGTATTTCCCAGGAGGACGAAAGGAGACGCCTCTCCGCAGCCTCCGCGCCTGTCCTGACCCGTGATGCACGGTCAGTGCCGCTGCTGCAGAGCGCAAAACCGGGCTGAAGGTTTGAGAGTTTGTAATCTAAACGGCACCGCTCCCGGTTTCCCTTTTAAAGACGTGGCGATCTGAGAGAAGCGGCACCGTTGGTCAGTCGAGGTGAGAAATGTCTGCTGGATGAGCGGTACCAGCACACGTCACCTTGTCATTGACTCTGCCAGAATGTAAAAGTTTCATCTTCCTGACAACACTTTCAGCAGTGAAAGAGGATGAAGCATCCAAACAAAGCATCTCCTGATTATGCTCTGGGGACTGTAATCTTGCAGCTCTCCTCGATACGGTGTCTGTATCAGAAACTAACATTTAATTTATACCATCTTAATAATTAACAGTCAGGATTTAGAAGACCATGGCATGTTTTCATCTTGCAATATTTACTAGCTTCCTTAAAGCCCCAACTCTGGAGCCATGTTTCAGTAGGGGGGAAAAAAATACAGAACTTGTTTAAAAATAAAATTGTTAAGAATTAGACATCAAAATAATATTTTAAAAAATCTTAAGACCTGCTGAAAAAAACCCCTATGACCTCTAAGCCAGCTTCATGACTTTTAGGGTCCAATTCATTATTTTCTAAAATATATTGTTGTCAAAGCTGTAACTTAGCTTATAAAAATGTGTGTTGTTCTAGGGTTAATAACACACCCTGGGACTAATGGATTCGGTAACCTCCTATGTGTTGGTTATTTTTAAAAATCAGTCATTTGCAGCCAGCTGGAGAAGGCTTTGTTAGCGAACGTCCCCGGAGAGCGGACGCTCAAACACTCGATATCTTTTTGGCTTAGAGGATACGGCAAGGACACAAAGCTCCTCGCTGCACCTTGGGAAATGAGAGAACGTCAATGAGACAGCCTAAAATGTGCCGTGCAGCATCCCTGCACTGACCAGTGCTGCCTTGGCACAGGGTTCCCCCCTGCTCTGTCTGCCCCCCGTACCACTGCCGCCACCCTCTGACCTGCACCCTGCCCTGACGTCACACTTGCTGCATGCGTAGGTGATTTTTTTTTTTTTCATATAAAGTAATACTACAATATCAACGCTGAGTATTAACAAGTCTGAATGAGCTTTACAATTTTGTTAACGAAGTCTGAAAGCAAAGCACTGTATTCTTGACTAATGTGACACTACTTGAGAGATCAAAATCAACTTTATTAACATCACATCTTACATAAATATCCTTATATATATTTATCAGGTCAAATATATTGCAGATCCTGTTTCCCTTTTACATCAATACATGTTCCCATTCTCTGTGGAAACCCACATTATAACTTCTGCGCTATCAACATTTAACTTTTTAATGTATTTTTTCAATAGAATAATGAGTGATATATATGGTAAATATATATCTAAAGAATGTATAAATACATATGTTTATGCAGATAGCCCCCATGGCAGGGGTGTTGGGACTAGATGATCTTTGAGGTCCCTTCCAACCCAAACCATTCTGTGATTCTACGATTCTATATATGTGCAAATAGTACTAACATATATTAATGGGGTTTTATTGCCTAAAGTAAAAAATTATTCAGCTACCCTTAAAGAAGATACAACCATTTATTTGAATATTAAATAAACATTTCAAAATCAAACAGACAACAAGGGTAACCAAAATGAATTTTTGAGAAAGTGTTATATCACAGGGTTTTTTAAATTATCTGTCAGAAGTGTTTTTTCCCCAATGTGAAGTACAGCAGGATTCTGAATTACTTCAGCTCTAGTCAAGGAATCAGTAGTTGGACACACACTTACTTTCGTTTAGCTGCTGACTCCTTGTCATCTCTTGGTGATACCAAGATGCCTAGCTTCTCTTAGCCGATTGCACTGAAAAAGGAGCTCACATTACAGAAAGTCCAGCAAAGGCTAAAAATGTGAAATTCCTTTAGAGCCACCCGGTACCTTTTTTCACAGATCCATCTCCTTGTATGGGGATGCTAATGGAAACAACGGGGGCTAAAATAGGTGCAGGATCATACACTCAGTAAAACAGGCAAGGATTTGATATTTTTGGATCTTGTCCATACCTTACTCGAGTGAATTGAGCGTCTGTTTCTGAAGAAACAGCAGTGAAAGCAAAAGCTAATGCTTCCTCCAGTGTGAACAATGCCTATTAGTTGCAGTCATTTATACCACCGCAGGTATGAAGTCATTGTCACCCTGTCAGTGATGTTCACTGTCTTCTCCCCAATGTAAATGCCAGTCCTGAATGTGAGATACACAAAGTGCGTGTCTTTCTTTTCCGAAAGCTTTGCCTTGCTTTTGCCGAACTTGTATTACCCACTGAACCTGACTGGTTAAATTCTGAGACGGCATTCAGTCGTGCTAGACATCTGGCCAATTAGACCTGTGCAAGCTAATCAGTGTTCTTGTCGGAAAACTGATTTACAGTTCTAAACAAACCTCAACCATGTCACCTAACAGTCTCATTCCAAACGAAGCAACAGCACGCTCCTTTTGCAGGAGGTGAAAGACACCCTGCCAGGAAGACACCACTCTAGGTGTAATTGCCGGTCTCCAAATCGCAGCAATTCTGCGAGGCAACCGAGGCAAGAGCGAAAGTGCCAATAGAAAAAATAAGCCAGATGAAATGATTTGCCACTTATAGGAGAAGCAGGCAATAAAAAGAATTTTTCCCTCTTGGTTAAATTCCACTCCTTCAGCACAGTTTGAATGTAATCTAATATAAACCTGTCCCTTCCAGAGCCGCTGTGCTTAAAGAGAGATTTACCTCGTCTTGATTTAAAGTACCCATTTGCAGGCAAAGCACCACCAGAAGCTTTAAAATAAGACATTAATGTAAAAGATGACAAATAAGAATGGGTTGGATATAAGTAAGGTCACAGACCAATAGAGGAAAAGGTACTGAGAGTAAATTGCAAAGCTGTGTGGGTCTCTAGTGTGTAATGAGAGAATTTTGGAATCAAGAGCATGAGAAACAGAGCGCCTGACAGGGAACAAGGCTAACTAAGATAACTCTGCTCTCGGCTCATGTTCCTCAGCCCCCTTCTCCAGGCATGAACGAGAGGGCATGCCCTGCGCTGATGGCAAATGCGCGTGCAATTTGTTAAGTAGAAAAGTCCTCATTAAGTGAACCGGACAACAGCAAACAGATCTACCCAGGACCTCTAGTACAGAAATGCTAGCGCATTAAACACAGCATTACCTTCAGTGAGGATTATCAACCCAAACCTTGCATGCATACAAAAGTTGTAACAATGGTTCAATTATCATGAACTACCCCAATGTTACTGTCCTAGCATGAACACTGTTATACAAGGCTAAAGATACTATTTTTATGCCAGTATGGGTGATACAAGAATGTAAGAAAGAGTATAAAAGTCATTTTATAAATGGTTTCATAGGAAAAGCAAATGGAGGCATTGGGCCTTTGTGCTTTAAATGAGACTTTCAGGGAATTCACAGTCATTCCCCTGACACATTTCTGGATCAGGCAGGAATTGCCTGGGTGATTTTTTGAACCTTCTTTTGAGAGACTGCCCATGCTCAGGTAATGATCTGAGTGGTCACACAAGCCACCTCCTGTCTGGGAGTCATGCAGCCATGTAAGTGTGGTAATGAATCACGGAACAATTTGGAGGTCACTGGGCTCGGCATCCTACCCAAAGCAGGGCAGACTTTGAAGTTGGAGCCATTCTGAGCCAAGAGGTGACATTAGCTTGAGCTCAGCGCTGTGTAATGCAGGATTAACCGGAACTGGTGCATGTCGGGCAGGCTTCGGGCATGGCTGGGGCAGGCACGTCGTTGTCGGCACCTCATTGTGTTGATACTATGTCCTAAGAAGACACTGAAGGGTTTTGCAATTTTCTTCTAGGCTAAAAGGGGGAAAGATCTTGGCATTGGAAAAAAAAAATAAAAATCAGAGGGATAGAAAGGGCACTTTTAACACAAGACACATGTTCTAAGGCATGAGAGGCTAATCCCATGACAAACTACTAATTTGGAAAATAACTTTAACAGCCATCATTAGCTCCTGTGATGTTATGGCACAAACAAAAAAAGTGAAAGATGTCTTTAAAAGGTTAAATGCTGCAAAACCGCAAGGAAGCAAACAAGGAGAGATGCTGAAAACTTGCCATGATTACAAGAGTGATAAATGCCACCTAGTTTTTCAGCAGAAACATGGGAGCAGGAAAATCCTTCAGACAACGGGAAAATGCCAATAGAATCGAACTGCGACACTGGGAAGGTCTCGATTTTGTTGGCATTATGATTCACAGCTTGAAAGGTAGGCAGCAGCAAAGGAAATCAGATGAAACCTGGCTGTGAAAACATATATATAATAAGAATCTCAGCTCCTTTGAATCCCATCTGCACATTAGGGCACACAAACTCGTATCAATTCTCATGCCTTGACAGTGGTGTACAAGGTAGTGGGGTAAAAACATACAAGACAACGATGGCAGCTGCTTCTCCAAGATTAACAAGACTCGTTCCTTGAAGATCTACAGCCCTCAAAGGCAAACTACAAACCTTCAGCGCCAGTTATTTCTACCTTCACATCTGGATGTAAAAGCTGGAAATGCCTTAAGAGTCAGAACAATCCTGTAAGGGCTCTATCCAGGCCACCTGTACATTAGTCCTCCCAGTGACTAGTGTTTCACATTGTGGTGGGGATAGAAGGTGATGGAGGCTTATCTAGGGAAGCTGCCATGTAAGAAGTCTGGCAGCCCCACAGAGCTTGCAGTCTGAATGCTGTCCTGTATGCCTTCAAAGCTAGCCCCTGAGCAGCATCCTGGCTATTAACACTCTTTCACAAATATCATGGAATTTAACAATCCACAGGGTGTGTAAAGAGCGCTGTGCAACAAGCAGAGATGGTAGAGCTATGCTCATTCCCTGTACACGTTGGGTAGATGGTAGAGCTATGCTCATTCCCTGTACACGTTGGGTAGAACAGAAAAGGTTAAGATCCAGAAAAGAGCAATGAATGAATCACAAGAGATAAATCCCACTAAAGTCAAGATGAATGTTGCAGCCCATTAATTTCAGCAGGAAGTTCAGAGATTAAATTGGCTGTTGAGTCTGGGCCCAAGTCCACTTAATACAAATGACTGGGAGGGCAGTCAACTGCCATAAAGGTCACTAGGGCTTAGAGGTGCAGCAGCAGCCGCCGATCCCTTACTCCTCCCGAGCAGCAGCTTTGTTCATAAATTACTGCATCACAGTTGTAGACCCATGGAGAATGGTGCAAGCAGCTGGGGAACTGCTGAGAGGCTTTGCACGGGGAAAATGACACGACTGAAATGGGTAGGCTAAAAACAGGGATGAAGAAAATAACATCCACGGTTCCCTCAGGGATGGGATACTTCTTCTTGCACAAGTGTTTGGAGAAGGGACATGGCTGCTAAATAGTGCTGGAATTTTCTCTCCAGCTCTAAGAAACACTTTTTCTTCTTCTCAGCCCAGGCTCTGTGCGTTCTTCTCTTCCCAGCTGTGTCACCACAAGTCACTGCATGAACCCGGCTGTGAACGTGGGGCACGTGCTCCAGCCAGTACAGCCTAACAGCGTTCAGCTTACACAGGGCAGTTGAAGTCCTGTTCCTTAGTATCATCAGGATTCACACAATACTGCTGTATCAGATACTGCATTTTGATCCTCAAACCACTGAAGAGTTACGCTTCTGAGAAACAACAGCCCAAAAAGAAGCCAAGGAAGAACTGGAAATGAAATACTCTCCAGCTAGGGAGTTAAGTTCCAGGGCAGATTTTACTCTTCTCCGAAAAGGCCTTTCTAGTGCAAAGCACTGATAGCTCTTCAAGCCCTTTTTATTCCTCTCCCCCATCAAAACTGATGAAGCGGCCTACCAAAGCAGCAATTCTCACAAGATGAGCTGGGTGTGATATTGGTATTTTGTATGAAGGCATTTCAGCAATGCTTCCATGAAGGACAGTGAAGGTATCTGACAGTATTTAGAAGGGAACAGAACTAACGTGCTTGCATTCCCTGACCTCCTTTGTTTTATGTTGCAAGGTGAACTCTGTTACAAACATACATCAGACTAGTTGCTCAATAAAAAGCACGTAGATTGACCTTACTGCTAATTTCAAGATGTATTCTGTAAGCAAGCAGACTCTATTTCCTGCAGAAATAAATAAAACAGACTTATAGCATTACCTCTAGCAATGATATGAAGTAGAATATGCTTAAAGAAAATAAACTAGAGTTATTTGCTTACAGTTATAAACTTCACTGATTCATGTGTATTTAGTGAAATCCACTGAAAGAAAAAATAGAGAGCAATTAAGGTACACACAATTTTAATTGGAAGGCCCTGTAAAGTGACTCATTATTTTGTGTCTGCTATGATGAGAAAACTCAGCTGCAGCCTCTGCTGCACGTGAGCCTGTACAGACTGGCACTGGCAAAGAGCTGGCAGATAACCCATGGGTGGCTCATTCCCTTGGTACCGTGGATGGCTGTAAAGCCTTCACCACTGAAACCCCCTCATGGAAGCAGGACAGGCCAATGGCAGTAGGACAAAGTTCTCCAGCCTTCTTTACCTGGGACAGAAAGGCACAAAAAAGTTCTGTTGGGAGGTAATAACAGAGAAGAGCATCCACAGCCCATCCTCTTGTGTGAAAAAGGCTGCCAGCTGAGGTGAACAGCCTGCAGGGATAGCTATTTTAAGTGCTTTATTACAGCAAGGACTTTATGAGAACTATATCATGATTATACTGGCATGAAAAATAGACTTTATGCCCCCCCCAAATCTTTTAATTTCTTTACTGTTGTCAGCTGCCCATGCTGCTGGCAGAAAGGATTCTGGAGAAATTCTGCACGGGATGCTGGACAAGCCAGGTGACAGCTGCTGGCCGACTGCCATGGGAAGCATGGGAAAGAATTCCAAAGCTTTTCTTCTGCACGTCCCAAAGTACCTTAAAAACTTACAGCCTTTCACAGAGAAGAGAAAACTTAGACTCAGAGATGCAATGGCCATCTAGCAGGCCTTACCATAGGTTAACCTGGTGTAAAAAGAAGAGGGACTTTATGCTTCCCTTCAGAACTAATAATGTGGCAGTAAACAGAATGAGAGGCAGATGATGCCAAGTGCAGGACGGCAATGTTGCTGAGGTGATGCTGAATGACATGGATAGAGAAAATAGTATCTACACTGTATTGACACAGGGTGATTGCTGGCTTGTTGAAATCAGAAAGTTCTTGATATTAAAGGGTGGAGCAGTGAAGAATTTGTTCTCTATTTTTGCATATCCTAGGTGCCCATGCACTCATCAAATTTATAACTTTGATCTAAGGACAAAGGTGAAAGAGCCTCATAATTGCACTGCATGGCAGGTAAAATTCACTGCATCTGTAAGCCAGGCTGCCTGATTGCTGCCTTGTCACATTTAGTACAAAACATTTTGCAACGTGTAAGGGTAGAGCACCCCAAAGTGTCATGCTAAAAAGCTGGTGTGATGTTTGTTCAGTAGCATTTAGAAGACACAGAGCTCAACTCTCATAAATGAGAGGGGAACTGGGAACCCATCAAAGAGAGCTTCTAAGGCAAACACATCCTCTTAGCAGGGTCCCACCTCTGCACCAGTAGATCAAAGAGCACTTTTCCACAGCTGTACAGTGTGCAGGCACTATTGCTAGTCCTCTACAAAACAGTCTGCCTTGCTTATTGACTTGCAGGACTGTGAGACGTGCATCACACATGAAACTCATGATGAAGAGTTAGGGGATTTTTAATATATTAATATCTAATGTTAGACTATTGTTTAGGAAGCTAAACTAATACCCTGACTTTCAGAACACAGAAGGAGTCCAAGTGAAGGGATTTTTCAAAGATACAAATTCATTTTATCAGCCACCAAAAAGGGATGATACAAAAATGTGTTTGAAAATGTTTCCAGGAATGTCAGGTGCCCTGGAATAGAATCACAGAATCATAGAATCTTAAGGTTGGAAAAGACTTCTAAGATCATCAAGTCCAACTGTTGACCCAACACCAACATGTCTACTAAACCATGTCCCAAAGTCCTACATCTACCCGTTATTTGAACACCTCCAGGGATGGTGACTCCACCACCTCTCTGGGCAGCCTGTTCCAATGCCTGACCACTCTTTCAGTAAAGAAATTTTTCCTAATATCTAATCTAAATCTCCCCTGGTGCAACTTGAGGCCATTTCCTCTTGCCTTTTGCTAGTTACTTGGGAGAAGAGACCAACACCACCTCACTACAACCTCCTTTCAGGTAGCTGTAGAGAGCAACAAGGTCTCCCCTCAGCCTCCTCTTCTCCAGGTTAAACAACCCCAGTTTCCTCAGCCACTCCTCATCAGACTTGTGCTCCAGTCCCTTGACCAGCTTCATTGCCCTTGTCTGGACACATTCCAGCACCTCAACGTCCTTCTTGTAGTGAGGGGCCCAAAACTGAACACAATATTTGAGGTGCAGCCTCACCAGAGCTGAGTAAAAGGGCACAATCACTTCCCTGCTCCTGCTGGTCACACTATTCCTGATACAAGCCAGGATGCCATTGGCCTTCTTGGCCACCTGGGCACACTGCTGGCTCATGTTCAACTGGTTGTCAACCAGCACCCCCAGGTTCTTTTCCGCCAGGCAGCTTTCCAGCCACTCTGCCCCAAGCCTGTAGCGTTGCCTGGTGTTGTGACCCAAGTGCAGGACCTGGCACTTGGCCTCATTAAACCTCATACAATTGACCTCAGCCCATGGATCCAAGCCTGTCCAGATCCCTCTGCAGAGCCTTCCTACCCTTGAGCAGAGCAACACTCCCACCCAATTTGGTGTCATCTGCAAACTTACTGAGGGCGCACTCCATCCCCTCGTCCAGACCATGGATAAAGATATTAAATAAGACTGGCCCCAAAACAGCCCTGGAGAACACCGCTTGTGACCGGCCACCAACTGGATTTAACTCCATTCACCACAATTCTCTGGGCTCGGCCTTCCAGCCAGTTTTTCACCCAGCGAAGAGTGCACCTGTCCAAGCCATGAGCCACCAGCTTCTCTAGGAGAATGCTGTGGGAGACAGGATTGAAGGCTTTACTAAAGTCCAGGTAGATAACATGCACAGCCTTTCCCTCATTCACTAGGTGGGTGACCTGGTCGTAGAAGGAGATCAGGGTGGTCAAGCAGGACCTGCCTTTCATGAACCCGTGCTGGCTAGGCCTGATCCCCTGGTTGTCCTAAATACTCACTACCCACCAACACTTGTGATTTTATAAAAATGCTTTCAATTTGAAAATTTTTTTCTATGCCTCCCTTGCCTAGTGTGAGGCATATACACACAAAAAAGACCAGACACGAGGAAACGGCAGTATTTCTTCTATCTTAAGTGCTGTCAAATAGACAACATGAGGTTTGAAGATGGCAATCTTAGGTCACTTCTAAAACCAGTAATTTCCATCAAAGGTTTCATTTTGAAGGAATAATGTCACATCTAAGAGATTATGAAAGCAACAGTTGTTCCTTTGGCAGAAGCAGAAACTACCCACTTGCTAGCCTATCTCAGCAACTTGATGTAGCATTTGTTATAAAAATCCTACTCTGCTGACAGAGAAGAGGTAACTGCTGTAAAAGGATGAATAGTTAGTTACCTTTTACTTTCAGGTTCACTGGGTACGTGATCTGCTCTGACCGTCCTCTTTCATTCTTCCTGGAGCGATGGCTGGAATGTTCTGCTGACAACGAAAAGCATAAAAGGCATCATAGGGATCAGGTGAATGCAAGGTCACAAACGGCATTACGGAAGCAGTAAAGGCTGATACCTGCACCAGTCAACTTCTCATGAACTCAAGGTGATGGTATCAGCATGAATATTTTATCCCCTTTTGTTTTTGCTTTGATCCCTGAGCAGTCTCCGGCAAACTGGGTCACGGATCCCTTCCCTCTGTCTTCTGGGATTCAATGGGCCCTTCCACACCCCAGACTATGAGCACCCACAGTCTCTAACTGGTGTACCTTCTGTCCTAGTTTTAGCTGAGATGATAGAGTTAATTTTCTGCATAGCAGCTAGTATGGGGCTACATTTTGGATTTGTGCTGGAAACAGTGTTGGTAATACAGAGATGTTTTTGTTGTTGTTGAGCAGTGCTTACACAGAGCCAAGGCCTTTTCTGCTTCTCACCGCACCCCACCAGTGATTAGGCTGGGGGTGCACAAGGAGTTGGGAGGGGACATGGCTGGGACAGCTGACCCTGATGCCCCAAGGGCTATTCCATACCATATGACGTCACGCTCAGCATATAAGGAAGGACAGGGTTGGGAGGCGAGGGCAGGTGGCAGCGTTCAGAGCGATGGTGTTTGTCTTCCCAAGTCACCGTTATGTGTGATGGAGCCCTGCTTTCCTGGGGATGACTGAACACCTACCCGCCCATGGGAAGTGGGGAATGAATTCCTTGTCTTGCTTTGCTTGTGCGTGTGGCTTTTGCTTTACCTTTTAAACTGTCTTCATCTCAACCCATGAGTTTTCTCACTTTTACTCTTCTGATTCTCCCCCTCATCCCTCCGGGGGGAGGACTGAGCAAGTGGTTGTGTGGTGCTGAGCTGCTGGCTGGGGTAAAACCACGACACTTTCTTAACCCACCTGGGAATTAGGACAACATTGCTGTCCCCTTCTTACAAATGGGGCACAGAGGAACAGCCAGACTGTTGCATGAATTCTTGTGTTTGTGTTTTGACATTTGACTATGAGCTCCTCCTCAGCGTTACTTCCTCTTGTCTCTAAGGTTTCAGCTGTGAGTTTGGCACTGCGGTACCTCTTTGCCTTCTGGCATAAATGACTTCTTCATTGCCACATGCAGACAACATGGGAAGCTTGGATCCAACACTGTCATTCTTGGGCTAATTTAAAAGGAGATCCTGTCATGAAAAAACTCCCCTTTGAGATTATGTGCCTCACAAAAAAACAGTAGTATAACCAGAAAGCAGTATTTTCTTGCAAGATCATGTACTACAATGAAAAAGATTCATATGTTCTAAGAAGAGGAGAGGAGAGAGGTTAAAAAGCAGAATAAATAAGACTCTGACTAAAAAGAAGTCTGCAGTGTGGTATTAAAAAAAAAGGCTCAGCATGAGCTTAACACTGCTTTCAAATTTGTCAAAGGCAGAGAGGAACTGAAATAATTTTAGCCATTATTCCCCATTAAGGCTACACCTTCATGGCAAAAAAGGCATGTTCTTACACTGAATTAGTTATCCAGCTTGAATCAGACACATTGTGCATACACTTTACCCAATCTTTACTTATATGATCCCATCTCTATTTTCTGCAGAGCCTCTGCAGAGACGCAGAGGAACTTACTCTGAGTCACCAGATCGGATGAGTCCTATTAGTTCCAAGTCAAGAGCACAGAATGAATCAAAGTGCCTTTTTCAAACAGAAGAACTGCCAGAAAGAATGGCAGGAACAAACAATGCTCGGGAGAGACTTGAGCCTGAAGATGGAGCAGGAATATTATTAAGTTGATAAGAAAAGCAAACAGAGATTTGGGGGAGAGAAGGGAAGGGATTTATGCATTAACTTGCCACATCATTGTGGGGTTTGTCCATTTGTAGGCACTTGGACCACAGTCCTCCTCCTCTACAAGTCAATCATAAAACCTCCCTTTGATGCATTGACACAGGGTCTGGTCCTGCAGAGCAATTTATGCCTTGAAATGTACAAGTGAATTAATTAATCCTTCCAGTCTTGGTGAGGTAAGAGATGTCTACATGGTCCAAAGGCTCTCTCAACTAATAGGGAAACTGAAAAAAGAGAGAACTGACTTTCTCTGAGTCACAAACTCCATTCTTGGCAGAACTGGGAAAGGTTCAGAAAACTGCAGGATGCAGAAATCCCAGTTCTGAGCTCAGCCCACACATTAACAGATCATCATTTTTAACGTCTGCTGCCAGTCACACTGACGGAAGGGTTCTGGGATCTGCTGACTTTGTTCTTCTGATAGACTTGGCACTCCCCTCCCTATGCCATCAATTCACCTGGTAGTAGAAGAACAGTTTCAGGGTAATGATGAGATACACAAACAAGGTCAGCAGCCCTCCAATTAAGAGAAGGGAGAGAAAATAAAAGTAAAAAAAAAAAAGTAAAGCAGGAGCTAACACATCAGGTTACCATAGCTTCCTAAGTGCAGACAGTGCAAGAAACTCCTCTATGTTTGCTAATCAGATAGCAGATATCTCTGTTTATACAGCCTGCCAGATGCATCCAAAATAGACATCTACAAATTATGCTCTTGTCTAAAATGAGATGCAATGACACTCAGCTGTGCAGGTATAATTTTATTTTACACATACTTGGAGCTAAACTCAGCCCAGTTGCACGTCAACATAGATACAGTGTCTGCCAAGAAGGGCAGAACTGAAAGGATGGGAGCAGTCAGCCTCATCCCAGTGTGAATTCGTTCAGCAGTGAGATACAGGGACCTTAATGAGAAACGCACTCTGCACTGAGAAGGACAACTAGGACATGTTGTAAGCCAGGACATCAGTAACACTGGGAAAAGCAATCATTTGGCAACACTGAGCCCATAGGTGCCAGAAGAGCTATCATCTGCCACCATATTTAGAATAGGAAGTAACTGTGGTAGGGTGGGTTTATAATTTTTTTAACAGCAGCCAGTATATAGATACTTAAAACCACAGCAGAAACCCCCCCCTCACTTTAATACCTTTCTCTCTTCCCAGATATCACTATACAATTTAGATGGCGCCATGAAATCTTCGCTTGCACGCAGCAAGCCCTACACAACAGCCCCTATAAAAAACAGGGACACTCTGAGGAAGTGACTTCATTCACTATTATTTATTATTCCACTCGACTGAATGTCGGCCACATGCCTGTCAATCTCATCCCTCTGTTGAGTGGGCACATATACGCACAAAGAAACTGCAATATGTTCTCAGTCTATTCTTAAGTAGCCTACCCTAGTCATAGAAACACAGAGGGCATTAATAGCACAGTCAGGAGGAGAAAGAATCCCATTTGCTACAACTTTCTGAAGTTTCAAGTGATTTATGAGTTGTTTCAGCAGATGGAGCCATTGCAGTATACACCATGAATTGCCAACTAGGCCAATTCAGTGTGTTCAAATTAAAAAAAAAAAANNNNAAAGTTTTAAAAAAAAAAAAAAAAAAAAAAAAAAAAAAAAAAAAGCTTCTGCCTGCTATGAGGATATTTTCAAAAGAATCCTTGGCTGTATCTAGGCAAATGTGTGTCAGTCAGGCAACTCTTTCAGGAAATGGATTGGGGTGCCCTGAATCCCCTAGGACTAATTTTTAGATCTATAGGATCATTAGTAATATACATTAATATCACAACCCAAGCTTATGGTTTTAACATGCATTTGAAAGCTGGAAGGTCCCCAAATCACCCACGCTCAGTAATTCTGGTACATAAAAACCAGCCTTTGCCATGTGTCCTGGTTTCAGCAGGGATGGAGTTAATTTTCTTCCCAGCAGCTGGTGCAGTGCTGTGGTTTGGATTTAGGATGAGAATAACGATGATAACACACTAATATTTTAGTTGTTGCCCAGCAGTGAAGGACTTTTCAGCTTCTCATACTGCCCTGCCAAGGGGAAGGTGGGGGGGTGACCAAGAAGCTGGGAGGGGACCCGGCCAGGACAGCTGACCCAGACTGGCCAAAGGGATATTCCATACCATATGACGTCATGCTCCGTATAGATCTGGGGGTGGGCTGGGAAGTGGAGCAGCTCGGGAACTTGCTGAGTATCAGCTTCAGGTGGTGAGCAATTGTGCTGTGCATCACTTGTTTTTATATTCTTTTATCATTATTATTAGTAGTAGTATTAGTTTTTTCTTCCTTTTCTGTCATATTAAACTGTCTTTATCTCAACCCATGAGTGTACTTTTTTTTTTCCTTTTCGATTCTCTCCCTCATCCCACTGTGGGGGAGGTGAGTGAACGGCTGTGTGGTTGTTTTAGCTGCCTGCTGGGTTAAAGCACAACATCATGATAATCAGCTGGTTCCTTTTACTGGTGCCAAATTAATTTTTTTAAAGGTCAGATGTCACTAACATGGAAATGCCATATAACTGCAATTGCCAAATTGATATGTTGCAGAATACCCCTGGCAGATGGAGTGAGGGTTTCAGAATATTTACAGACAAACATATTGAGGAAAGCAACACAAATAAGAATACAACAATTCAAGTTTCCAGCAACACATTCATTAATGGGTATGACTCTTTAAAGGTTCTAGGAAGATAACTATGATCATAAACTTAGGCATAAAACGGCAAGCAATTCATGGTACAATTAGAATTTGAGATAAACGGATTAATAATCTCCTGCTCAGGCATCTAATTAAGAAGAAGCTGCATTCATCAAAGGCTTCTGTTGACATTATACATTACTGAAGGGGAACTGGGATTTAATATCTCCTTGGTATGCAAACTCGTTACCATTTTCCCTGATGGAGGCTACACACATATACAAGAGGCAGAGGTTATTACACTTAATATATAAAGATAGAATGCCTTCAAGAGCTGACCCCTTATGCTTTGCATGCTGCATGCNGTGGGGGTCGGCCTCTTCTCCCTGGTAACAAGCGATAGGACCAGGGGCAATGGTCTAAAGTTGCGCCAGGGCAGGTTTAAGTTAGACATTAGGAAAAATTTCTTCACAGAAAGGGTTGTCAGGCTCTGGAATGGGCTGCCCAGGGAGGTGGTTGAGTCCCCGTCCCTGGAGGTATTTAAAAGAAGGATAGATGAGGTACTTGAGGACATGGTTTAGTGGTGGGATGGCAAGGTTAGGTTAGTGGTTGGACTTGATGATCTTAAAGGTCTTTTCCAACCTAGATGATTCTATGATTCTATGATTCTATAAAACTCACTCATAAGCTACGCAACAGTAACACGGTATGTTATTACATTATCCAGGGATAGCTTCACCTTATGGGTAACATGCCATAAATCAAGGGGAATTTGGTGAAATCAAGAGCTCACAGAAGGGCTGGACAGAGACCAAAGTCCGGCATGCAAGGAATTTCTGCCATGCATTTCCACTACAGGCTGGGGGTCTACCTTCTAGCGTATCATTCAGTCCCAGGCTCCAAATCGAAGCTGCCCCATTGCACTAACTCCTGTGGTAGTTTTGGATTGAAACAGCTATTGAAATTGAGGCCACAAAACCCTTCTCATTGCGGAATAAAGCTAAATTTAGGCCCTAATCTCCAAATGAATGTATGAAGCTGATCTACCTCACTGCATTACTAATGTTCTTTACAAATATATGATGCCTTAAAGGCATTTCATTTCCCCCAGCGTACATGTGGCAAAGAGTTGGTTTAAAAGGATGGATTCTGCTAGAAATACCCATCATTATACAGAGCAAGCACAATTAATAAAGAATCAGTCCACCCTCCTTTTTAAAATACCTTTCCATAAAAACTGCAGGAAGCACAAGCAAAAGAGAAGCTGAAAAGAAGGAAATAACAAAATATTAAGAAGTACCTGTATTATACACTGGTGTGACAACACCGTTGGTACATATGCTCAGAGACTGGGCTAGGCTGAACTTGCTGGCAGCAATGGCAAACTAAAAATTCTTTGGGGATCATCAATCAGGCCACTGCAAGTTGGGAGCTGCACTTATGGAGCTAGAATGGTTACCTAGAACTGACACAGTGAAATGATGAGACTGCAAATAAGACAAAGCATATTCCTGGCCAGCCGCTAAGCCATCCTCCTGGGGAGGTCAGACCTCTCTCGTAAGGAAGCCTCTATGGATGAGCTGCCTTGCAATGGCATCAGATGAGAAAAAAAAAAGTTTTAAACTGCTCCTGTAGATTTGTCTGTGTAGTCCAGGAGTGGCTCTTCAAACCTTTTTGCACCAGCCTGCTGAATTAGGGAATGGAATCAACACCATCTCTCTGACACCTCATGGGTTTCCATGAGTCATTAACTCTGAAACCTAAATGCTAATTGAAATTCAATGGTTTTAAGGGTGTCATTCCTAATCAGCTTTGCAGAAATAGCTAACTGTTTTGGTGTGGACAGTCAGAGCAAACTGTGATGATGCCGTTACCTCCTCAACTAATTATTCAGAAGGAAACTGAATGCCAGAGAAAATTTTAAAGTGGAGGAACATTCTGCCACAAAAATGTAACCTGATGCAGGGAAACAAGATGAGCAACGTTTATTAGGAACACGAGCTAAGTGTCTATTTTCTAGTCCTTGGTATGGGTTGACCACCCAGACTCTCACTCACTCTCCTGAAGGATGGAAGAAAATAGAAGGAAGGTGAAAAGACTCATAAATCAAGTTTAATAGGAAAATCAAAAGCAAAAAAAAAAGGAATTCATTCCCTACTTCCCATGGGCAGGCAGATGTCCAGTCACTGCCTAGGAAGCAGGGTCTCAGCACGCATAGCCATTGCTTGAGAAGACAAATGCTGTGACCACGAATGCACCCCCTTTCGCTTCCTTTCTCTGACCTTTTATTGCTGAGCAGAATATAATATGGTATGGAATATCCCTTTGTTGGGCTGTTCCAGTCATGTCTCTTCCCCATCTCTTGCCCACCCGCAGCGTACTCACTGGAGGAGGGAGCAGAGAAAGCCTTACCACTGTGCAAGCACTATTCAGCACTAGCCAAAACACTGGTGCATTGTCAACACTGTTTTAGCCACAAATGCAAAGCAGAGCACCACACAGGCTGCTATGAAGAAAATTAACTCCATCCCAGCCAGGCCCAGTAGGATTGTCGGTGACATGGACAGCAGGATCGAGTGCACCCTCAGCAAGTTTGCCAATGACATGAAGCTGTGTGGTGTGGTCGACATGCTGGAGGGAAGGGATGCCATCCAGAGGGACCTGGACAGGCTGGAGAGGCGGGCCCATGTGAACCACATGAAGTTCAACAAGGCCAAGTGCAAGGTCCTGCACGTGGGTTGGGGCAATCCCAAGGACAACTCCAGGCTGGGTGGAGAATGGATTCAGAGCAGCCCTGAGAAGAAGGACTTGGGGGGGTGTTGATTGATGAAATACTCAACAGGAGCTGGCAACACNGAAGCTGTGGCTGCCCCTGGCTCCCTGGCAGTGTTCAAGGGCAGGTTGGATGGGGCTTTGGGCAACCTGGGCTAGTGGAGGGTGTCCCTGCCCATGGCAGGGGGTTGGAACTGGATGATTTTTAAGGTCCCTTCCAATCCAAACCAGTCTGTTATGCTAAGAATGCTCTGTAATAAAGTTATTCCTAATGTTTAAAGCCAAAGGCTTGAATGCAAAGGATGTTAGTAACAACCTGCTGCAATTTTAAGCAATTGCATTAGACCTTTATCTTCAAGGTTTGACTCATGCATTTCACATCATTAACATTTCAGACATGCTAACCATCTCTGTGTTTCTACGCTTTGTGGACAAGGGGCACCAAACTGCTGTGTGCACCAAGAAGTTCCCATGTGGATCCCCATTCACCAGCCATTCTGTCACCATTGGCCCAAACTGTCTCTGCTGAGTCTCACCTAGTTGAGATTTTCATCTCCTTCACTTGATAATTGCCTCCTAACAGAATTGGGCATCTAAGAACTGGTGCAGAGCTGAGCCTTGCTCTGTGGGATGAGCTCGTTAGAAACCACAAACCCCATCACGTTTTACCTGGAGTAAAAACGACTGTCATCCAGTCTGACATCTCTACTAGAAAGCCATAGAAGTGTGGGAATCTAGAAATGAAGCAGAGAAATAACTCTGTACAGCATACAAGTCTCAGAAAGGACATAAAGGAAAGGCTAAAATGTCTACGACACATCACTTAATGCACTTAGAGGCTCCAGGATGGAGACCATTAGTCAAAGGAAAAGCAAAGCACTTGCAGTGAAGCACTAATCAAAGAAGGTTTCAGTCTCTTTAAGAGCTGCTAATTGTAATGCTGAAACATGCTATCAACGAAAAAAAAATCACCACTGGTGAACAGATATAACTGTATTTTCCGTAGTGGACTTACATCTATTTATGCCATGAAGATATTTGGCCCTGAAATTCTGTGAGAAGGAGATAGATTTTTGAACTGCATATTTTGAAAATAAGGTCTAAAACCATCACTCATCTCAATGAGATTACTATGGATTTGCCAAAACTTCCCCACTGAATGTTCTTTTCTGTTATTTTAGTAGCTCTGGTCGTAAATACAGGATTATAAGAAAATGAGAAAATCAAAAGATAGGCAGTCTCTCCTAGAAGAGGTTTAAACCCTGCCAAAAATCCACATCTGGGTTTCTGTGATAAAGCCTGCCACTGAGTACAAGCCACAAAGGCCAGAGAAAATGCATTTGCTTTTAAAGTATGGGGTTTTGTCACTTTTGAATATAACATTCCTGGATATTTAGCTGATGACACTTACACACTGATGACTTACCAGCAATGAGATATATCGCTGGCCACTTACAGGGGTATTTCATGAAAACCAAGATAAACTTTATAGGATCAAAAAGTAGTCCATGCCTGAAAGAGAAAAGCTGTCAGATTTGAGGACACACTGTGACAGGATGTTCTCAGAACTACAAAGCCACTCAACCGTCAGACGATGCAAGCTGCCTGTCTTCTCTTCTTCGCATTCCCCCACACCATGAATCACTGGACTTCTTCCAGATGGGATGTTCAAAATGAACTGCATCATGCCCTTAATCCTTTGACTCCCAGGATGAATATCTCAAACTCTCCCCGCAGGCTTCGCAGGCTCCCACCCCCTGGGATCCATGGTGGGTGGAGAGGGTGGATCCTGCAGGATCCACAGGCACCCTTCCAGCAGCTTAGAAAACACTGCTGTCAGCCCACCTCTGAGACGGTTTCCTCTCATTTGCAGCAACTACCTCTGTCTCCCAAAGATGCCAGGAATGCCAGCAAGAAACTCTGGGTTTGCTCTGCTCCTCGTGGACCTCCTAGTTGTTATAACACTACCAGTCTTTTCCACCAGGGCATAGAATTTTTGGTGTGCTAAGCCACACTATAATCACATTATATTAGCCAAATTCTCAGTATGTATTCAGTGTAACGTGACATTTCTATAGCATTTTTTTACATTGAAGGATGAAAAAAAACCCTCTTAACAAGCTATGAACAAGATTTTCTACTTTTTGACATGATGCAGCGTGCTCCAGCAGGTGCTGTTAGATTGCACTTCCCATACGTGATCAGAGAAGAAACAGTTTGGATCTTTTCCTGTTCTATCATTCCTCAAAAATGTTGGACAATCTGATCAGATATCCACAGCTGAGAAATGAAAAGCAGCAGCCAAGAGGCAATCAGATTGAAAGCACTCAGAGGTTCTGTGGCCAAAGACAGCAAGCCATGGGCCAAAAGGAGTATTCACACTCTGACAAAGAAAAGGGAGGTTCTGAGAAGCCTGGAATATCAGCATTCTGCTCATCTGATGCTGACGGATGAAGGGCTGGAGTGATGCTGGTAACACTGAAACCGTAGTTCAAAGAGCACAGGCAGTTGAAAACATGAAATGCAGATGACTGCCATCCTCTCCAGCTAATGATCCTGTGTCACTAGACAACGTGGCAGATAAAGGGGTTAAAAAAAAAAGTCAGATACAAGAAATGTGAATTAAGGCAGTGAAGAGGTCGGTAGCATTCATGTTTTGGTAACTTACTGATTACATATAAGTGAGTTAATATGAATTTACTCTGCCTGTAATTCAGAATCCTAGCTCTTATTCTAGACCTTGAGAAATATGTTGCCTTTTTTTTTGATTAGTAACTCACTCACTTAATAGAAGTCTACTTAATAGTAACGTGAACAAAAGTGAGAACCTAGAATGAAAAAAAAGATTATCAGGATACAAAGAGAAAAATATTAAAAATATCTATAGTCATATATTACAATTGCTTAGTTGAGTCTGAAAGACAAAGAATAATCTTTTCTTTTCCTTACAGGGGTAAAATTTGCAAATTTTAGTTTGCTTTTACTGGAAATGTCCTGAGTAGCTCAGAAAAAAAGCCCAACATCATTTGCAAAGTGAAGCTCATGTAGTTCCCTACCCCCATATCTTCCTTTCTAACAGGTCATCAGTTTCTAGTTTTTATGTAATTCCTTAAAAAAAAAGAAAAATCTTTCTTCTGTGCACAAAGATTGATTTGTTAGATGTTTTTTTGTCTTTGTGCATTGAGCAGTCTTTTGCTGAATAGAGTTGGAGTGTGTGCAACTTAATTGGAAGAGCATAATTTCCAACATCTCCCTAGGATATTTACTGCACATGGTGAGACATAAAAAAAGGAAACTGCTGATGTTTAATGTTTTACACTGTGGAAAGGATTCATCGTTTTGCTTAGCTGCTTGAGTACTTCACAGGTAGGAAAGAGTGTCCCTCTCAAGAATGAACACAATACTTTTCTTTCATCTACATCATGTGAGTGAAACAAAAATACATGTGAGTTTTCTAGTCACATCATGACAGCCACCCTGATACACGAAAAATTTGAGAAATCTCACTCCTTTTGAATTTACTGCATATATACAAGTCTGCACAAGAATCAGCAATTTCCTTAATTTCTTGCAGAAGGCAGTTATCACAATTACCATTTTCCCACATTTCTAAACAAAAAACGATAGTAAATTGCCATCTAGGAAGCTCCAAATGCAAGAAAGACCAACAATTTTGGCAGCATTCCCATCTAAATAATAAAAAGTTTTAGCAACATTGCACCACTCCCTAAAACAAGAAACCTTCATCAAATGCCTGCCGATGATTTGACTGTGACTTTCCACTTACCAGCAAAACTACACAACAGTTAAAAATACCTTGGAAATTGCTGAATCCACTCCTGCATAATAACAGAGATTCACACAGTGAATGACAGCTGGAAAAAAATACCAAAGAGTTCTAGAAATGCTTCTGTTTTCACTTTGGTTGTCAAAAATGCTGTTTGCAATACCAGCTATAGCACCTGGTTTATCTTATCACTTCAATACTCCTCTTTAGTAGGTGCTTAAAAGATTTTGAAATCCATTCTACAAACTGGCCAGAGTCCCTGCTGACATCACTGCCTTCTGGCTAAGAGACCCCTGGCTAGAAGCTGGAAGCCAGAAGACCCTTCCCATAGGATGCTTGGTTACCCTAAATCACTTCTGTGGCTGTTCTCCTATCTGCAAAATGTGCCGCAATCCTCCTCGTGGAAAGGAATGATACTTTGATATGGAAATAAGAATATAGCGTATCATTAATACTATTGCTGAATCTCTCACATTTGTAGATAAACTGAACAGGAAAGTGATTTATCTCCTTGGTTTAACTACTGACTTGTGCTGCTACCTCTTTTTCCTTCAAAAACTAAAGTTGCACTGGACTGCAGAATCTGCCTCTTGGAGACCAGTATTGTTTTGGGTTTGCATGGCAAAGTTTTGGTAGTGGGGGGGCTATGGGGGTGGCTTCGGCGAGAAGCTGCTAGAAGCTTCCCCCATGTTCGACAGAGCCAACGCCAGCTGGCTCCAAGACGGACCCACTGCTGGCCAAGGCCAAGCCCATCAGCAATGGTGGTAGCACCTCTGCGATAACAGAGTTAAGAAGGGAAAAAAAAAGAAGCGGCAGAGTTTGCAGCCACAGAGAGGAGTGAGAAGATGTGAGAAACTCTGCAGACACCAAGGCCAGTGAAGAAGGAGGGGCAGGAGGTGCTCCAGGTGCTGGAGCAGAGATTCCCCTGCAGCCCATGGAGAAGACCATGGTGAGGCAGGCTGTCCCCCTGCAGCCCATGGAGGATGGTGGGGAGCAGAGATTCCACCTGCAGCCCGTAGAGGACCCCGTGCCGGAGCAGGTGGAGGCTCCTGAAGGAGGCTGTGACCCCATGGGAAGCCCGCACTGGAGCAGGCTCCTGGCAGGACCTGTGGAGAGAGGAGCCCACGCTGGAGCAGGTTTACTGGCAGGACTTCTGTCCCCATGGAGAGACCCACGCTGGAGCAGCTGGTGAAGAACTGCAGCCCGCGGGAAGGACGAGTTCATGGAGGACTGTCTCCCATGGGAGGGACCCCATGCTGGAGCAGGGGCAGAGTGTGAGGAGTCCTCCTCTGAGGAGGAGGGAGCGGCAGAGACAACATGTGTAAATGAACACATTTACATGTCTCTGGCTGTTTACTGGTTTCTTGTTTCAAAACTGAAAACGTCCAAGCCCTTCTCCAGATGAAATATCCCAGCCCCAAAAGCTCTTTCTTTCCTGAATCCTCTCTCATGGCCGCATTCACAGCTCTACTAACATTGGGGCTGCAGGCTGGTCTAGGCACTCAAAAACTCCCATGTACACCTTTACATGTCTCTGGCTGTTGACCGGATTCTAGCTTCAAAACTGAAAACTGAACTGACCACAAACCCCATTCCCCATCCCCGTGTCGCTGGGGGGGAGGAGGAAGAGAAATATGGAGTGAAGTTGAGCCCGGGAAGACAGGAATGGTGGGGGGAGGTGTTTTAAGATTGGGTTTTATCTCTCATTGCTCTACTGTTTTGCTTGGTAATAAATTAGATGAATTTTTTTCTAAGTTGATTCTGTTGAGAAGGGCAGTGATGGAGTGGCTTTGGGGGGCACCTGGCCTTCAGCCTGGGTCAACCCACCACAAGTATTTATTCATACGATGTAGCACTTACCTCTGTTATGATAATCCTACTGAAGCAATTGGTTTACTTGAGTTATCTGCCTGTATTTGCACAACAAAGGGGCTGCAAAAGCCTATATCAAAGATACAGTATGGCATTACTTACAAATAAGAACTCCCACTGCTGCAGGCAAGTTAACTGATTAGGAAATGCAAATGAAACACCATGAAACAGAAAGCTCTGCTCTCAGGAGTGTGCACACCTCATGCCTGAGTTTTACTCATGCGCTCAGGATCCTTCGGCCAAGATTAAGACAGTGAGCTTCTGGCTCCACTAAGGGAGCCATCTCATCCAGGGATCTGAAGAGAGCCCAAAACCCTTCCAGTGTTTCTGATCACTTGATGACAAACACAAATAAGAAAACTAAGTCATACTATAATCCTATCCGGTAATTGAGATTCTGTGTGAGAGGGGACAAAGGCTCAATATCAACCTTAGTTTGTGCTGTGGTTTAGTCCAATTTGTAGAGACTGATGATTCCTCTCTTGCTTTGACCTGAAAAAGTACGATAAGGAGAAGTCACGGAGAGGGGTACTTCCTGCTCCCATCATCCTGCAGCTTTTTCAGTTGCGTTAATTCATGTATTTAATGTTATTTAAATTACTCACGATGGCAGTATCAGCTGACTCTGTCATAACATCACATACACACGCTGTCGTGACACACCTAGGCAAGTGTGCAATACACATAGACATCAGCCTGCTCTGATCAAAGTCCCTAGAAGAAGCAGGTAATAAAATTTTGCTTCCCTAAATTTATCTGAGATATTAAAGTGGCTGAATTTTGATTTTGTGGTATTCAAGATTTACAAAGTACATAGATGGGATGTAACAGCTGTCCCTTGATTTCTAAGTTTTCATTCTTTCCCATACTTTGCAATCCTCCCAATTTATCTGCCGTACCTGGAAGTAATTTGGGTTTTAACCATCACAGCACAAACTTACTTCTGTAATATTCCGCTCTGTCGTTACTCAGTTTTTGGCATATGCTTTCACCTCCCACCTCTTTTGCTCCACCACCACCTTCTCTCAACATCTGTTTCCCTTCTTACACACTTTTGCTCCTTTCTTTACTCTGGTTACTGAGGGATTCTGTTATTCTTTGTAAAGCTACAGGGTCTGATTCCCCCTCAGACTACTTCTGCTAGTGCAGCTCCATGTGACATAAAGGGTTTGGACAAATGCAAGAGGAGAATGAAGTCTCCAGTTTGCAAATCCTCCAACAGGCTCAGTTATGACACAGGACATTGCTTTTCTTTGAGAAAGGTCTCAAAAACATATTTATGAAAATAAAACATGGTTTTGGATGCTTGGCTCATTATGCGTATTTTTATACTAAGATTCACACAGAAGTGTTCAAGAATAAGAACCCGTCTAGTAACTTTCTCAAGCCGAGAAGGCAAACATACTACAAAAAAGAGTGACAATTTTGGTTGCCAAACCCATCATTCTTTAAAATTCTCACGGAAGAACACCTCTTTAACTGTGAGTGTAAACGTCTTTCCCTTTGTGTTCTTTCAGCTTTGCGCAGTACCTTAAGCTTTCCACACTTCTGTGCCTTATTTCAGTACGACATGCTACGGTCTGAGGCATCTGGGGACACACGGAAACAGTGCTTTTCTTTCTTCTTTTTTCCAGATGTCTTACTTCTGCACCCTAGAAAAAGAGCATATTCCATTTGCATAGTTCTCTCTTCTCACTCACAGTGCAAGCGTTTATATTTAGCATAGAGATTTGTTTCGTAAACCTGATTAAGCAAGGGGTATTTTTACTAATCCAATTCAGCAAATTACAATTTTATCAGAACTGCCCTTTAGAAAGAGCCTTTGGAAATTGCTCTGTAACTCATCTGGAATATGCGCATAGATAGAAGGATTTCTTTTCCTCACAGAAAGACTTCATCTCTCATTAAAAAACCCACAAAACCAACACAGGACAATAGTTAACATTGCTAACTCCAATCTAATGTCTGTTTTCGGTATCACAGATAAAAATTCAGCATCTTACAAGAAATGACCTTTTACATTAAATCTCTTTCCAGGAGCATGCATTTCCCTTATAGCTGTTGTCAGGATTTGATGTACCTGACTAATGAGAAACGGGGTCATTCTAAAATCAGCAGTGTACAGGCGTCACATTGACAAACACACGTGCAAACGTTTCTTCTGCTCCTCGGTCTCCATTTCTCATACTTGTCTAACAAATTAACGGCATTTAGATTTTCGCAAATCCCACACGCCACAGTTCACAAAAAGCTTGCCATTTCTTTGTTGGGTGGATTTTTATAGCTTATACTGCCATGGTACCTAAGGGATGCGGATGTGATGGAAGGACATCACCCTAAGGTCTCAGTCTCCACTGCCTGTGCTTTATTTTCCTTAGTATGAAATAAAATAGGACAAGATTTAATAAACTGGTGCAAATTTGATTATTTTTGCATGGATTTAACTTTGATCAAGATATTAAAAGTACCAGCATGCTAATTAACGAAGACAAAACAGTATCAAATCACAACGGATCCAGCTTGCGCAAACAGCAGCACGAAGAATGCTGAGGTCATAAGAATCAAAAGATAATTGAAGAGGCATTGGCTTATGCCTTAGTCATGGACTGAAAATGTCATTAAACAAACCATCAACCCCCCTATAAATAACTCTGTAATTATTTTTCAGGGACATTGTCAGGTGTCTAAGTATCAACCCCGCTCAATAGTTTATTCTTCCTCCTCAGCAGAACAAAGACTGAAATATTTACTAGATTATTTAAATGTTATTTTATAGACCACTGCATACAGGAAGAGTAATGCTTTCAGCATATACAGCTTAGGAAACAGCAAGAAAACTTTAATGAGATGAAAAATGGCCTAATTTTGAAACAACAAAACAATGAGGGAAAAAATAAAAAGCACAAGGTCAGGTTCTAATACGGAAGCAAAATTCAGACAAAAATGGGGGTAACCACTGTTTTTATGCTTATACAATCAAATCCAGAATTTAAACACAGGGCATTTAATTCTGCCATCAAAATATTACTTCATTACTTATTTTATAGCACTAAAATAAATTACTTTGGGATGTGTCCTGGTTTCAGCAGGGATAGAGTTAATTTTCTTCCCAGCAGGTGGTACAGTGCTGTGGTTTGGATTTAGGATGAGAATAACGTTGATAACACACTAATATTTTAGTTGTTGTCCAGTGGCAAAGGACTTTTCAGCTTCTCACGCTGCCCTGCCAAGGGGAAGGTGAGGGGTGACCAAGAAGCTGGGAGGGGACCCGGCCAGGACAGCTGACCCAGACTGGCCAAAGGGATATTCCATACCATATGACGTCATGCTCCGTATAGATCTGGGGGTGGGCTGGGAAGTAGAGCAGCTCGGGAACTTGCCGAGTATCAGCTTCAGGTGGTGAGCAATTGTGCTGTGCATCACTTGTTTGTATATTCTTTTATCATTATTACTACTACTACTATTATTATCTTCCTTTTCTGTTGTATTAAACTGCCTTTATCCTGACCCACGAGTTTTACCTTGTTTCTTTTCAATTCTCTCCCCCATCCCACTGTGGGGGGTGAGCCAACGGCTGTGTGGTGGTTGCAGCTGCCGGATGCGTTAAACCCCGGCAGGGTGTACCCTCACTTTGAAATCCATGGTGTACATAGCTCATCAATACCCACTTCTGCCAACTCAGCACGGCTGCATCCGTCAGTCTGATCTTGTACTCTGCCAGACGACCCACGTCCTGAATTGCCAAAAAGAGAGACGGGGATAATTAACTCCACGAGCAGCATTCGCTTGGCTTTTCGTGCAGCTACCTGGTAGGTTCAGATGAAGGTATTTAAGCTGCAGGGCAATTCCTCCGGATGCCCCAACAGCTGTCCTGAGGGGCCAGATACTGCAGTGGGTCATTGCTGCTGCTCAGCCCCGCGGTCCTGCCGGAGGACAGGGACTTCGCCAGCCGCCAGCGCTGGCCACGACTTCAACGGGCTGCTGTCAGGGAGCAACCACCCTGGTCACACTGCCCCAAATTCAGCCCGGTGTGTGTATTTGGATGAGATACGCCTTCCAGATACCCCTTTTACAGCGGTCTGCCACTATACAGGCCGAGGCAGGCGTGCTGGGGGGGGGTGGCAGCCGCAAGGAACTGCCCTGGGCCCAGGCTGGAAGCTAAGCCGGGGCCGCTGCCACGGCTGTCCCGTGCTATACCGGCTGTGGGCAGTGGCCAGCCACCGGCGTGGCGAACGGAGGCAAGGCCGGCAGGGGCAGGACAAGGCTGGGCCTAGCCCGGGCTCGGCAGCTCGCAGCCGCCGCCTGANCGGCGGGGAGCCCGCGGCGGGAGGCCCGAGGTAACCCCGAGCGCCGGTGCCCGCTCGCCCGGCCATGTCCGAGGCGTATTTCCCCGTGGGCCCCGGGCTGGGCCTGGAGGAGAACTTCCTGTCGCTGGACGACATCCTGATGTCGCAGGAGAAGCTGCCGGGCCGCGCCGAGAGCGCCCTGCCGCGCCTGGCCTTCGCGCTGGGCCAGGGGGCCGGCACCGGCGACTCCATCCCTGAGGTAACGGGCGGGGGGAGCAGAACTACAACTCCCAGCAGCCACCGCGCGGGGCGGGGCGTGCTCGTGGCGGCCGCGTGGTTCTGGTTCCCGCGTGGGTGCCGGGGCGCGTGGGCTCGTTCGCGCGCCGGGGGCCTCTTCTCGCGCGTCCCGGGCCCGGGTCACTGCTGGGAAACCTAACGCTTCGAGCTACTCGTTAANGGCCTGGCCTGGCCTGGCCTCCCCTCAGGTCGGCAGCGCGCCTGACCGGGCCCTGGGGCCTCCGGGCGGCAGGACCAGCGCGGCCGCGGCTCCTCCAGCGATACCCCGGNTTGTGCGCATTTTGCATGTTTGGGGTTTTCTTCTTGGTTTTCTTCTGGCAGTGGAACATCAATAAAAAAAATCCCCTTTCGGAGCCTGGCAGTCGTAATTACCGCCTCTAAAGCGTTGCCTGGTTTGTATTACAGTTACAGCAGGCCGTTCTGAAAACAAAACTGACTTTTTGTAACGCTGCATCTTCGTGAATGAAGTTCCCTGCCTGTGCACCGCATGAAAATACGCGTATTCGCATGGCAGTTCTGGTTGTTCTCGTTCGCGCAGGGATCGAAGCTGGAAGTACCTCTGTGGCTTGCCAAAGGTCTGCATGACAGCAAAAGAAGAATCATTTCCGTGGAGCTGCCGAAGATTTACAAGGAGGCCTGGAGGACAGTGTTCAGCGCTGATGCCAACGTGGTTGATCTGCACAAAATGGGGCCGTACTACTACGGATTTGGCTCCCAGCTCCTGAATTTTGACAATCCAGAGAATCCTGAGATAGCTCAGACTATCCTGCAGGCAAGTATCTGAAGTACGTCTTGAAATCGGGGGTTACGTTTTTCCACCTTCCTCTTGCTCTCAGCTGCTCAGCAGTCTTCAGGAAAAATAGCCGGGTTTAATCCAAATGAACTTCTGGATGGAGCGGAGATTTCTAGCTCAAGTTGTAGGGTGACCCTTTTGGCAACTGCACGGTCTAGTGATGGAAGCCTCAAGTCGGCATCCAGGAGTGTAATTTTAGCGTGGAGTTTCCACACTGTGGCTATGGTATTTCATAAAATCCTGTAGAACAGGACTGGAGGAGACATACAATTATTTAATCATGACTGTGCTGCAAGGCAGAATTAATTCACTCTCTATTATTTCTGTTTTTCTACCCGGTTTTTAAAGCTCTGTCATGACAAGACTTCACACTGCTCTGGGCAATCTGTTTCAGTGCGTCGCCATCCTATTCTTAGATTTCCTCTAATGTCTAAACTAAAGCTCCTTCCCAGCAATACAAGCTCTGTTCTCTTTGTCTCATACAAAGTAAACACTGAGGACAGATTATTCTCTTCCTTCCTGCAGCAGTCGCAATTTATTTGGTATCTCTTTGTGGGTCATGCTTTCTAACTTCTGATTATCCTTATTGTGCACCGCTGGGATCTTTCCAGTTGATCTGCATCCTCTGTGACGTGCCGTGCCCTGACCAGCACACAGCCTCCTCCTCGGGACTTGCGCTGATGAAAACAAGAAGATTACTTGGTGAATTTTGTAGGACCTGATGTTGTTTGCTCATCGTGGTGCAGCATCTTGTTTTTCACCGTAGGGTGACATTGATACGTGTTTGTTTTGCTGTCCACAGTAAGATGGTACGGATTGCATAGGTAGACAATTGTTCTCTTCCTGCACTTGTATGGTTCCCTATTTCTGCCTTAACGTAAAACCTTGCATTAGTCCCAGCTGAATTACATCCTCTTCTTTTCACACCATCTTTCTAATTTGTCAGCATCATTATGAGTTAAGAGTTTACTCCCCAACATGCTCGTAGTCATCCCTTCTCCTGCATGTTGCTTGCTAATTTAATAAGCATAACTTCAGTTCCTTTAGTAAGCTTATTAATTAATCTAGCAAACAGTACTCGGTTCCGGATAGACCCCTGTTGAACTCCACTCAGTATGTTCTTCCCTCCGGACAGGAGCTATGGATGATTGTCTTTGCAGACCACCGACGGGTGGTGTAGCTAAATCTTGCTGGAACGCCCGGTGACAGATACCTCTGCTGCTTTTCCTCCCGGCGTAAGGCCTAGTAGCTTCCTGCCATCACGGGAAACTGGGCTGGTCTCTCAGTTTGTTCTTGGCAAGTCATGTTGGCTGTTACTCTTCTCTCTATTTTCTTGCAGAAGTTTATGTATAGTTTATTTGTTCCAATAGGTTTCCAGGAATTGATACTGATGGATTTATAATTCCTTGGCTCTTCCTTCCTCCCTCTCCAGCTCCCCTTTCTCTTTTAAAAGACAGATACCATCTTTGCCAGTTTCCGGACTCCTGTGCTTGTTGAGCTTTTAAAGATAACCGCTAACAGCTCTGAGATTTCTTCAGCCAGCTCTCTAAGTAGTCTGGGGTGATTGCTATTGGCTTTTTTTTCTTCTTCCCTTTCTTTTTTTTCTTCCTTTATTCCTTAAATGAAGGCTGATGCAGAGAGGCTTTAAAGCACTGCTGCTTTCTTGGGGTTGTCCACTGAAAGCTTGCTTTCTGCATTGAGGAGGTGACCACACCTTTCCTTGTCTTTTCTCTTTCTGTTAATGGACATCTTAGGAAAAAAGCCACATTAGCACACATCACTTGTTGACAGAAAAATCAAAGCGCACAATGTATGCTTTCTCTTTATTAAAAGCAAACAAGAGGGGAGTTGTGCTGGCTTAATAAAAAAAAAACACCAAAAAACCCCCCTCTCCCAAGTATTCAGGAGCTATAAATGTGAAGTATAACTATTTGGTGATAAAGTGAAAATGAGAGTTATTAATTTATAATATATTTATTCTATAAGTAAATCTGTAACATTTACAGTTCTGATGATTCTAAAATCAGCCTGAAATAACAGCACAGCTTTCAAAGAATTTTGACTCCCCCCCCCTTTTTTTTTTACTCCCGAAAACAAAGATAAGGAGGGAAATAAAAATCCTTAAATATGTCTTGTTGCTTAGCTTTTCAAAATATTATTTATTACTTGTAGATTTGGGTTTATTGGCTTTTTCCATGGTTAAGAGTTTCTTCAGCATACTGAATGTTTCACAGCGGAGGTTTGGTTTAACTTCCAGGCCTTTCACGAGTTGCAGCTAGTACGTTCCTGCAGCAGCTGCTGCGGCGTGAGATTCCACCCGCTCTAAAGCAATGATTGCTCGTGAAGTGAGATGGAATAGATCATAATTGTGTTATACCCTGCGGTCTGCTCAAGCCTGTCGTAGGGAAGAGGCCAAAATCTAATTCTGTGCTTGCTTCCCATCAGGCACTTGCTCTAGCGGAGCAGGAAAGGGTTTGTCTTTGTATCCGAGGTTAATAGGGGCTGCGCTGTTTGCAGACCCTGGCCTAGGTGTGAACTAGAGCCTACACCTTTGGCTTGTCAGCCTTGAAAGCTCAGGCCTCTAGCGCTTGAGCTGAAGAAGCCCCTGTGTTACCTGTCAGTAATTCTGCTTATCTTCTTTAGACATTTATTAGCCGTTTTCGTCGTATCATGGACTCCTCTCAGAACGCCTACAACGAAGACACGTCAGCGCTGGTGGCTCGGCTGGATGAATTGGAGCGAGCCTTGTTTCGAGCTGGCCAGAAGGGGCTGAATGACTTCCAGTGCTGGGAAAAGGGACAGGCTTCTCAAATCACAGCTTCCAGTCTGGTCCAGAATTATGGGAAAAGAAAGTTCCCGGATATGGATGGTTAAAAGCCTGAAGAACATGCGGCCACGGTGGGGGACACCAAGAGATTTACAGCCTGCCTGTCGCGGAAGAGAAAGATTAATCAGCTTTGGGGAAGGACAGGCTCCCTGTCCATTAATGGAAATTCTTCTCTGTAACATCTTTGGATTAGATTAGTGCAAATTTTAAAGGCAGACGGCAAGAGTATAAAAAAATATATTGCATCACATCACTGGACAGCTTTATAGCTTACTCATACCACTCCTGAGGATTTGCAGTTAAAGTGTTTCTAGGTGGCTAAAGGGTCTGAGAGGATTTTCTAAATGGGTAATCAATATTTATTATTCTTTATCTTCCAAATTTATATTTACAGTACTGGGTCTGTTTGGAAAGAAGTGTGATTCTTTGTATTTCATCTTGCCCTTCCCATTCCAGCCTCCTGGGAACAGCTGTTTCCAGGTTCCCCATTCTTTGGAGAGCCCCAACAGCGTAGGAAAAAACGTACAAATTGCATTGAATTTTTCCCATGTCTTATACATCGAGGTGGAACAGGTACTCTCTGTGAGGCAGGAATGTTTTTCTTTGCTGATTTTTGTACACAGTGTTAGTGCCCCAGAGAAAAATACCTCCTGTAACTCGGGTAGCAAGCGAGGTGGCTGGGCAAGTCTCACGTGCTGCCTCATCCTCTCTCTCCCTTTCGGCCCGTGTGGGGTTGATGCTGCACGGGGTGGAAAGTGTTCTCATTTGATGTGAGTGGCATTTGCAGTGGATGCGTCTCTGTGATGGCTGTTAAGTATTTTACAGAGGAGGCGACAGAAGGCAACAGAGAGTTAGTCTGGACTGGATCAGAAGCAGCAACTTTAATGGAAACTCTCCCCCATTGTCAACCTCTGAGCCATCTGTTTTCCCGGGAGAAATTCTTCCGATTACAAAATATGGTTAATAGAAGGGACAGAGCAAATGAACTGAGTTTCCTTCCTTCTAATCCGTCTAAATGATCCTAGTAAATGTCATTCTTGCCAGTAGGAGTGCCTGGAGTTGGAATTTGCTAAACAGCACAGTGGTTTCGTCCCGTGTGGATGCCCTTAAGCCTAGATTATCTGAAGTCCCATTGGATTGGAGACAGAAAACAGATGGTTATCTCTGTAGGATGTAGTTCCCACAGTCATCAGGATGATGATCCTTTGGAAACAGGTATTGGACATCTCATGGGTGCTTCTAAGCGTCTGTAGAAGGTGAGCCTAGTGGAGTACCTAAGTGGAGTAGCCAGATCGTAATGATATTGAGCACTTCTTCTTCTGTGGAAATCACTGGGAGGTGACAGCAAGGTCCAAATCTTGGAGGAGTTGTTACTGGACTTGCAGATGCACCTGGATATTGGGTTCTTCAAACTGGAAACCTCAACTACGAAGGGTGCACGGCCATTCCTTGGCCAGAGGAGTGAAAGCTCTGCCTCGGGAGGTGGTGAGAGGGGACAGTGTGCTGGCTTCACAAGCACTTTGGCATCTTTGCCTCAAGCTGCCCAGGGCCAGCAGTCTTGCCACAGGAAACTAATTGGAAGCTGTGCCTGACAAAGTATTTCAAGTAAGGGCAAGATCAAATGCTGCTGCACTTAATGACTTAATGGCACATAATAGCCTATGCATTTTCATGAAGCCTTAGTCTAGTGTCTTTTTCTGGATTTTTATGTTGAATAAATATTTTGTAAGGAGATGCTCTTAATGTAAAATGTCTGTTGTTAATTGCCCCACAGCAGAAAAATTAGTCATAGATTGGGAAATGCAGGTCTTTACAAAACTGTGACTGTGATAGATGATGCAGTCCTGCTTATATCGTTCCTCTTCTCTTACAGGTAACGCGGTCAGGAGCTACCTTTGTGCAGTCAGGAGAGTGTAGAGGTATTTCCTGTCTGACTTACCCCACGTGGGTAATAGCTATTTGCTCAAGTTGCGGAAGAGACACTGCCAACGAATTGATAAGCTGTTGATTTTATAAATTGCATTTTTTTGAAACACGAGATGGATGGAGGTGATTCCATGTTACCTCGACTGTTGTCGAGTGGTGGGTAGTGGGTGGAAATTGGCCGTGTCTGTATTCGCATCCTGCTGCTCCAAGCGCTGTAGCGTGGACTTCATGGAACGTGTCAAAGCTGTGTCCAGTGCTTCAGCTGCAAGGGAAGCAAGTCTGAGTCCATCTGTGATGAGAAGTGGTTTTGAATTGGAAGGATTATTTTAATGAGATGGCGGTTTTGCGATCCTGTTGGTTTATAACCAAAATCATTATTTCAGAGTGGGGGAGAAAAAAATCCCTGAAGTAGTCCTCAGTGTCACTGGATTTTTGTAAGTAAGCAATGTCACTTTTAGTAACCCTGAATGTTTAGGAATAAACACCAATAAGACCCTTAAAAAATTTGATCCTGTGTCGCCTGACTACCCACACTGTAATTTTAAATTACAGTACTTCATTAGTAGATTGGATATTCTGTTGATTTTTTTTCCTTTTTTTTTTTTTTTTTTTCCCCTTGCTGGCTGGAATACTTTTTTCCTGTCCAGAAATACAACAAAAGAGTGCTCTGTACTTTTTATGAACACAAACTGTTCTTTATGATTGCACCGTGGCAAGCTATCAGTTGGAGGAGTTTGAACTTGTATATTTTCAGAATGGCACAATAAATCCTCATTACAGAACTATACAAAAGAGGTCTGAAAAGGACTTCTAAGTGTCATTTCTCCCCATGTCCCTCAGCTTTTAAACTGGATGACTACTGATGTTTATGACAAAGCAGTCCATAGACACATTTTATAGTATTGCCACAATGGTTTTCATTGCAATCAAATAAAAAATAGGCAGAATTTGAGATGCTGATTAGTTATGCAGTTACATATTTGTTTGGGTTTTAATGGCAGGTTTTTGAAAAGAGGTAGGAGCTGACCTGGCCTAGTCCTTCCCCTAAAGCGAGGAGTTGGACTCCATGATCTTTATGGGTCCCCTCCAACTTGAGATGTTCTATGAGTCTGTGATTAGCCCCGTCTAATCCATCTCAGGATGATGTTTGTCCAGCCGGGCCTTTAGAAGCCGCCTCTGCAGGAGAACCCGCAGCCTCCCTCGGTTGTCTGTTCTGTGCCTGGCTGCCACGTACGATGGACAGAGTTAGATCTGCACATTCACTGGCACAGCAGAAGACATGGTCAGTCGAGCTTCCCTGTTGGAATGGTTAGTGAAACCAAAAAATTTTCCTCACCTAAGTTTTACATTAACATCTCGTAAAACTCTCAGTTCCTCTCGTTCATCTCTTCTAGGTGTTCTTTTTTCAAGCAGGTGAGGCAGCTGTGGAGGGTTGACCCCCAGTTAAATACAAAGAGCTCTGCAACCAGCACCGCATGCACTTTGTCGCCTGTCAAAATTACTCTTTCACAAAATGTTCGCGTTTCTTCCTTGGCCTCCTTTGCTCTAAACAATGTCTTAGTTTGTCCCCTGGCATTGATTTATTTTTGGTCAGCAGAATGAAGCGGTTGATTGTTTCTGCCAGCCTGGAAGCAATAGGTGGGCGGCGTCATTTGGACCAGCAGCAACCAGGAGGAGCAGCAGCAAGAAATGTTTTGAGAACTGACGTGCTGTAATACTAGGTGTTATTTTTGAGAGAAACAGTGGCACCTAACTGAGTTAGGAGCACAAGCCTTTCTGATCTTGATCAGTGATTTTCTACCCATTTTTTGATGACAGCTGTTACAAGAGCTTCATTCAAAATTTTAATTGAACCAGTTGCTTAACAGAGATATGATGTAATTCAGTGGAGGCACAGTGTGAATGCTTTCTTCGCACAGCTGCTTCTGTCCCCAGATGTGCTTTTTATAAAACACACTGTCTGGTAGCACAGCATATGGCTCAGGAGTTCGTAGTTTTATTTAAAAAACTTCATCTAGCACTGCCTCTGCCTGGCAGGAGACAACTCAAAAGCTCAGTTTCCTTTTCTGACAAAGGAAGGTAACACTTCCTTATTAAGAGCGTGTTTTGTGCTCTGGATTGTAGGCAGCGTCTTTGTTACAGCAGATGTGCCAGCCAGATTTTCCCAGCTCTGCTGCACCTGCCAGACGCTGCTCAGCTGCTTACTTGAAAAGTGTTTGTCAGCTGAAAGGCTCCTCGTTTCAGCAATCATTCTGGTTTCCTGGATCAGTCCCGTTGAACCCTTACTGCTAAGCTTCAAGACTGCCACGTATCTGGTAACTTAGAAGAACAAGTAAGTGCTGTCCCACTCTCATGGGTTCTCTCCTACCTGAACACCTGAACAGCCACATGGTCCTGCAGAGAGTGGCCACGTGTGCAGTTCTAAGCCCATGTTTCTCCTCTATTTCCTGATCTTACCGGCTCGGAAATGCTTTCGCTAGAGTTTGATGGCAGCCTGAGCACTAAATGCTGAGCAGAACTGTCAGTGGGACTTTGTGCAGAAACGGGTGGAAGGGTAACAGACTGCCCTGGTTTCATCGTGCCACACGAGTGATTAATGGTCATGCACACTTCCAACGTACGTCTGATGGCTTTGCTTTGCAAGACTGGCTTTGGGAGCTGAACTCTAGTGGGTGCAAGATGCTTTTCTGTGTTTTCTGCTGGCGAGCCAATGTGATTGAAGTCTGGGGCAGCCAGATGCTGCTTTTGAAAGAAACCGTGCCAGTTTGAGCTTCCCTTGAAAGTGTCTCCTGGGTGAATCCTGGGTGAAGACCGTCTGAGTACTTGCACCGAGTTGTATCTTCTACCACAGTGTTGCTGAGAGGTGCTTCTTACATCTAGGCCTAGGGGGATTTTGCCTGTGGAAACAGCCTGATGGCCTTTGTCCTGAAACTAAACCTGATGTAGTGTCAGCAGGACGCTGGCAGTTGTATGAACCCATTAACGGCATGTGCACATTGCTACGGACAGGATGCCAACCTACCGTGGCTGGGCTGGAGCTAAACATACGTGATAGTGGCAGATTGAGTTTTTATCTAGTTTATCGTGTCCTCTGATCCTACGTGCACAAATCTCTCCAGCACTGAGATACTTCTGCAATGAATCAGGGTCAATGAAGCTGGAAGCTTCAAGGTGCGCTCTCAATACCGTCACTGATCCCGCCCTCCTTAGATACACGGTCAGGTGTGAGCTCTACACCCTGCTGGTGTTGGGCGCTTTTAGAGACACCATCTTGCTCCTTTTCTGCCAGGGTCTGCACTAACCTCTTTGTTGCTGGCTGAAGGCCGCACGTTGGGTTTTCCCGGTAGTTCCTAGAGGCGTTTGAAACGATGACCATGGGAAGGCCATGGCCTGGGAGGGCCTGTGCATGCACTGCTTGTCCGCAGCCAGGAGAGGGGGCACTGAGCTTAACACATTGTTTTTGTGCAGGTCCTACTGTAACCGCTCTAAGTTGTAGGTAGCGAGAAGCTTGTTTGGCCCGTGAGATCAGATGAGGTGTCTGAGTGACTTTCTGTTGTATCTGCCGGGCAAAAGCACAAGTCAAGCGAGATTCAAAGTGGAGTTTAGGTTGAGCTACCTCGCCCTAGATTTGAGCACACCAGGAGAGTGGATGTCGTGGTTGGCAGAGGCAATGCAGATGAAGCCTTACTGATTGCTGCGTAAGGAAGGACGTGGCAAGAAAGCTGCCGGGAAAGCGTAGCAGAGGAGGAGATGGACAGACGCTTGGCTGTGCCACTTCGGCCAGCGCGAGAGCGCTGGGGACTACCTGCGCGGGTGCGGGACTTGCCTCGTGCGGGAGCGGTCGGTGCCCCAAGGGGTCCTGCGGCACTGCGGTGGGCTGGGCGGGCTGCCGGAGTTAGTGCCGTGGCTTCTGCTGCCGTCTCCTTCACAAAGTGACTTGCTCCTTCCTCAGCTGCAAAGCCCGGGAAGGGGAGTTAGGAGTGAGTCTGTGTGTTTAAAGGCTGTGGTGCACAGAGATCAGAAAGGGAAGAGACCGGTAAGTTGTGTGCGCATCTGTTCTCTGGCTGCCAGCCTGAGCCCAGTGCTCAACACGTACCGTCCAGAAATTCAAAGCTCTTCTTCCAGGGACAAGTTTGCCGTCCTGTGGGCCCTGGCTGCGGTGGATAGCGCTGTGGCTGTTCCCGTTTCTACAGTGTGTTCTCATGAATTTGTTGGGACAACGAGAGACAGGGAGAAGAAGTAAAGGTGCATCTGCCCTTTTTTCCCCACCACTTGTTGCCAAGGAGCAAGAAAAGCAGCCAGCCTTGGAGAAGTTGCCACCCACGGCAGCCGTGGAAGCATCCGGCCGTGGGAGCAGCGTCCCTGGGAAGGCTGCACTGAGCGAGTCGGGGGGTGGCAGCCGCAGCAATCCCTTTGGGTCCGCTCGGGCAGGAGCTGAGAGGTGGGAAGAGACAATAGACAGCCACACAGGAAGGGAGAGGGGGAGTATCCGGAGGCTCTCGGGGAGCAGGTCAGCATTCAGTGTGGTACTCCCTCATTTGAAGGGGTCCTGAAGTGCCTCCACGTACCTGTAAAGGGTGTAACATCTCAGTAAATAAACTTCAGGACCAATTCCAGGCTGCACATCATCGCATGGTTTGTCTGAGACCAAAGACTGGTGTGAAGAGAGCTGGAGATGTGTGGGGAGGTAAAGGAGAGGAGGAGGAGGAGGCAGGAGCTGCAGAGGGCCCTCAGGGAGTGAAGAAGAACCCAGAGGGGGCTTGAGACAAGGCTTGAAGGCAGGAGGAGAGAGGAACACAGTGAGCTTCCACCTCCTCCGGGCGCTATTTCCATTGCGTGTGCTTAACGGGTTTTGCTTCACGGGAAATTGCTCCTGGGAGCCTCTTCTTCCCTGGGCGCTGAGGGCTGGCCCGGCTTTCCTGCGTGGGTGCAGAGCCTGCTGGGAGCCCGGCAGAGCCGGCCCCGCACCGCTGCTCCTGGGGGGCTGCGTGCAGGAGCAGCAGGAAGAGCAGCGCCGTGCCGCTGCCGGACCGCTCCTCGGCGGCTGTCGTGGAAAATTACAAGGGGCGGCACAGCCCCAAAAAGCCAAGGCATTCGTTCTGGTTTTCCAAACACTTCATTAATGTCATTGACAATACCAGCAGGTTCCTGAGATTAGCGCGCTTCTATTTTTGAAGAGTTATTTCTCGTGGCAGGCTGCCAAGCAGTGCCAGTGGCCTCGGTATCCTTTCTATCTGGATTGGCAGGAAACGCTGTGGGCTTTGGCCTTCCCTCAGCCCTTGTGAAGCTGCCGAGCTGTATACGCTCCCCCACACCTTGGGGGGGAACGTACCTGCTTCAGGTTTTCCAGCCAGCCCTGCGGCAAGGCCGAAATCCCCCTTTCCCTCCAGGTGCTGGGTCGCAGGCGAGGCGCGGGCAGCACTGGGCCTGAGCAGCGTTTGGGGGGTGAGGAGCGTGTGGGGACACAGGTGACGTCTGCAGAGGACGGCGCGTACCGCCTCAGGGTGCTCCCTGGCTGCGGTGCTGGAGCGGAGGAGTTTCAGGCACAGCTCCTCGGGGGAACGGCATGTCGTGCTGACGGAGCAGGTGAGGGATGTGGCTGCCTCGGCGCACGGTCCTGGGCAGGGCCGCAGCTGCAGCGCTGCATCCTGCTGTGTCAGGATGTGGCATCGCTGGAGTCGGGGAGAAAGCAGCTGGGGGAAGGTGAAGTTCCTCTGCTCATCAGCTCGGTCCCCTTGGAAACACCAGCCATGGGGCTTGCTTCTCCCCAGCTCCAGCTGGAAGGCGTTAGAAGCACGGCAGCACCCCAGGACCAAACCCGTTTCATACCGGTGTTCTCTCCTTAGCGTGTCTTCAATGCCTGATGTTGTGATGTAAGAGCTGTGCTAGAGTTACGGCACGCAAATGCATGGCCAACTGCTCTGGCCCGTTTCGGGCTCAGCTTCTTACTGACAGCTACACGTTAAAAGCATTTCACTTTTAATTAGCCGATGCTGCTAATGGAGGGCGGACTCCAAGGGTGAAGATTGCTTTTAAAGCTTGGAAGCCGTCTTCTGTTTATGCTGGGATCCTGTAAGATCAGGGAAAAATAGGTTCACCGTAAGAAATCCCACTTTGCCTGCAGACCAGCTTGAGAAACTGTCACCCCAAAGACAGTCCCAGCCTTACCCCTCTCCGGATTCCTCCGTGCCTAGAAACGGACAGTGGTAAGGAGATGCCTCCTGAGGTTCACGAAGGTGCTGTTGCATCTCTGTTGTGACGTGTGATATAAAAACCCTGGCCAAAAGCGGATGGAGATTGCACAAGCCCAAGCTGTGCTCTCAGCTGCTGTGGCTTGTAAGGCTGGGCCTGTCTCTAGGTGTCCTCAAGGGCTCTGGGTTCTCCCTACATAAAGCAGAAGCGTCGGGAGGGTAATGGCAAACCCTCACAAACAAGAGGTTTTTGCTGGTTGTGAAAGGCAATTTTTTTTTCTCTGACTTCAGATCGAGAAGCTGGCAAATGCTTAGGATGCAGTGTGGGTTTGGTCCTTGTTTGGGGTTTTTTTTGTTTTGGTTTTCTTTTTTTTCCCCCAGGCGTTAGAGCGAAAGGGGAGTGAGGAGATGACCGCACGACACTTGGGTGGAACCAAGTGCGCTTGGCACTTGGGTGGAAGCAGTAAAGCAGATACAGAAATCCGGGCACCATCACATCAGTCCTCAGACGTGCCTGTTTCTCTTCCTGTGGGATCATCCTCTGCAGCCCGGCCGTACCTTGGCAGGCAGGCTCCCATCGCAACGGTTTAAGATGAGTGTCCTGCCTTTGCCTCGCTTACAAACACAAGATTCGCAGTTTGTTTAGGTGTTCGATTGACACCTGGGGGAGCGGGAGCTGGTGGATCCTGCAGCACCAGGCTAAATGCCTTCCGCGCGCGTGGGTGGTTTTACGGCTGGGGTCAGGGAGCGGAGGGCTTGTGGGCTGGGCAGGGGAGTCGCGCACGGGCCCTGGTCGTCATTAACAGCACAACTGTTGGAGTCACGCTCTTTGCAGAGGCTTTCGGAGAAAAGCCCCCCTCGCTTGTGCCGGTGGAGAGGAGCAGGTCGGAGCCGGGCGCAGCCTGCGTTTTCCTGGGCAGGGCTGTACTTTGTCGTACTGCCCCTGTGAATCTGGGCCGGCTCCAGGGAAATCAGCCTGGTTACTCCAAGTTTCACCAAATCAGCAGGTTTTATTGCAGTTGTGGTGGATTTACCAAGCCCTGCCTGGGGGCTGAGCTGTGATTTTTCCATTCAGTTTGGGCTGTCAGGTGCACAACCGTAGCTCTAGCTGCCTGGCTGTGAGCCTGTCCCACGCTGATGCAGGCAGAACGGGTTGATCCATGGCCTCCCTGCATGGCCAGGCCTCTCCTGATGAGCGCTGCTCTGGATTTACACCAGCGTCCTCCGTGTGAGGCCCTCGCCGTGCAGCCCTGCGAAGCGATCCCAGCCTCAGCACCAAGCCTCCTGAGCCCTGGCTGGCCAGGCTGCGCCCAGCACCATGGGGCTTCAGCTGAGTCGGCGGGGCAGGATGGCACGGGGAAAGGAAAATCACTGAGAATCAGGCCTTGGGAACAGCACCTGCTTCATGGCAGAGACCGATTAATCTCCTTAGCAATTGCCTCAATCACAGAATCAGCAGGAAGCTAATTAATTGAGAGGCACTAAACCACAGACCTCGCGCTCCCTCCTGGCTTTAAGTGGAACCCTTTTGGGTTTGGCAGCGGTAGCTGGCTGCTCTCCCAGCAAACAGGTCTGCCCTGGGGCTACAGCCGGTGCTGGGGTGTCTCGGCCCAGGTTACCCCGTGCTGCCCGTCCCTCTCTGCTGCCGCTGGCTGGGGTCTCCACACACCGGGGAGACGATGCCGCGTCCGTGCGCTGCCGTGGGAGCACCCGCGTTGCCCTCCCGGCTGAGGGGAGCCGGCGGACAGGGATGGCTGCCGCCCGCCAGACGCCTCATTCTGCCCCTCCCCAGCCCCTCTGGCCTGGAGCTGGCCCCTCACCTCCACCGTAAAAGCCCACAAGCTGATTAAGCCCAGCATGTTAATTGGCTGTGACAGCTCATTTTCCTGTCTTGCATTTAGTTATTGATGGGGTGCGTGTGACTGGATTCACAGCGAAGGTCAGTGCCCAGAGCCCCTTGTTTGGTCCACCCTTGGATGAGGGATGGGGCTCCAGAAGCTCTGCCAGGACCAGCGGTGAACCAGCTGTGTACAGTCACGTAGCCAGCAGCAACATAGAATCATAGAATCATCTCGGTTGGAAGAGACCTGTAAGATCATCAAGTCCAACCGCTAACCTCACCTTGCCATCCCACCACTAAACCATGTCCAAGCACCTCATCTATCCTTCTTTTAAATACCTCCAGGGACGGGGACTCAACCACCTCCCTGGGCAGCCCATTCCAGAGCCTGACAACCCTTTCTGGGAAGAAATTTTTCCTAATGTCTAACCTAAACCTAAACAGCATCAAAGCATCGTTTGACCCTGGGGATGCGCAACACCCTGCCACAGGAGGACACGGAGGCTGGAAGAGAAGTGGGTTTGAAGGGGTATTTGGCACCCGCTGGTGAAAACCACTCTTTCCAGGGCTGTTTGACACAAGGATCGGATTTAAAGCCCCCAAGCTGGGAGGGTGCACAGACCAGGGCAGCACCTGGTATCCAGCCCTCCCCAAACCACTTTGGTGACTTCATCTTAGTTCTGTCTTGTGCTTCTCCTATAAGGGAGTTGGTGCTCCCGATGCCATGTGGGGTCCAGGCTGCTCTTAATGGGAAGCTGCTGAAATTTGGTGGCTCCAGCTCAGGCGGGCATGGTAGGGGCTGGAGGGGCAGCAGGCTGGCGGCTGTGTGCGGGGCATGTTCAACTCCCCAGCATTACGCAAGTGCCTGCACTTTTGTCCTGGCTAGAAGTTTGGTGCCTTTAGAAAAGGACTCTGGAAATGTTGGCTCCTGCTTCCCATCATTGGTGGGTTAGGGTGTCCTCGAGTCCCCCCGTGTCCAGACAGGCACGGGGAATTTGATGGAGGCTCTCCAGAGAGGAGCAGTTGCTGAGTGAAGAGGCAACGAGGGATCGTGAGGGCACATTGGCGGGTTTTGGTTAAAAGCTCCAAGATCCTGGCTGAGGCACTCAAACATACTGAATGTGCCTTTCCAAGGAGCTGGAGAGCTGAGAGAAGCAGGTTTATGATCCTCCAGTGGTCCACGAGCCATGGGAGGAAGGGCTGAAGGCCTGCCTCTGTGGTGGAGAGGGTTGTGTTGCAAAGGGGTGATGCTCAGGGTTAACCCGCTGTCCTGGGACAGCGTGTGATGGTGCCTTTGGCCAGCCCTCTGCCACGGCCCAAACGCAGCGCAGCAAGAGAGTGCATTAGCGAGAAGCAGGATGAAATCATTAGGATGGATGGATCCCCCCAGAGCTAGAGGTATTGATCAGCTGTGGGCCAAGGAGAAGGTCAGGGGCAGCGCTGGTGGGACGCAGGCAAGGGGAGCTGGGTATTTGGCAGCTCCTGTGAAGGCTGTCGGGACGAGCGAGGAGGAAGGGTGGTGGGGGGCTGCTCGGGCCCCTCTAGATGCCTTCTCCTGCCTGGGCGGAGGACTGGCTGTGCTGGAGCCCTTGGTCCATCCCCCTCCTGACCCAGGCATCCCAGAAGGGAAACTGGTGCCTGGAAAGCCCCAGATGTGTTCCCCGTGCTCCAGGCTCCTCTCTTTTCATGACTGTCACCCTAGGGAGCCCCCAGCCCTTGGGGCAGAGCTGGCTCCACTCCTGATAGCCTCCCCCACCCAAGCACAGGGAAACCACTCTCCTGCTGGTTTTGCCCTGTGCTTGGGTGTCCCTCCTGTGTGACAGCCCTTCCTGGGCTCTGCCACCCACCCAGGAGCCTGGACCAAGGCCCCAGCCTGGCTCCGTCTCGGATGTGCTGATGAGGTCCTGGGAGTTTGGGCAGCGCAAACGGAGCAGGCTTGGTTCGCCTGGATCAACCTCTGCCTGCACAAGCCAAGGAGTGCCAAAGCCAGCCAGGGCTGCTGCGGCCATCTGCGAGACTCCCTGAGAGCACCCCTTTCCCCCGCCCCCCCCTCCCCGGGACATCTGTATCGGGCTAGGCTCAGGTTTGAGCTAGAGCAGCTTATTTTCATAGGCAGCCTGCTGACGTGTCCACCGCAAGGCGATGGGCATCTGCCGCCTTCGAGGGAGAGGTGGTGGGTGCCCATCCCACCAGGGCTCCCTGCAGTTTGAGCACAGAGGGGACAACCCAGATCCAGCCTTGTGCGGGGATCAGCAGCATCTTGCTGTCTCAGCGGGAGGGTTGCCGGGCTCACCTGAGCTTGCGTCTTCTCTTCCCAATGTTAGAAGCCAAATTATAATCTGCTTTACAAAATCTGCCCTGCCAGCCCCCGGGCCTCCGCGCCCCTGGGAAAGCCGTCTGCGTTTCCAGACCCAGGTGCCCTCAGCCGCTGGCCTGTGCCGGTCGCATCGCAAGGTGACCTTGGCACGTGCCTGTGAGGCTCCTCGGTACCCCGGCAGGAGTGGGACCCGCTCCCCACCTCCCGGCTGAGCTGCACGTAGCCAGTGGGTGGAGAGGTGCAGCCCACCCACGCCTGGCCCCTGTGTCCCCAAACACAGTTGGTGGCGATTGGGGAACTGTGGAAACTCTGAGGACATTTGAGTCTTCCCACTCCATCACCCTCCCATTAAACCATGGCGGCAGCTCCCAGCCGGAGAAGCCAGCCCTTGGCGTTATCCTGCTCCCCAGGGGAAGGTAAGAGCGGGCAACTCTGCTCCATGGTGATGGGTGCTGCAGAACTGAAAAAGCTGATTAATGCTGCCTTTGAGAACATGCCGGTCTCTGGCCTCCGAGGAGAGAGCTGTCTCTGCTCTGTCTCATGCCTATCAGCTTGCTCAACGCATCTGCACGCTGCAGTCAGTCTCCGAACAGCTCGGCTCTGCTCTGCTGACAAGTATTTATTTAAAGCCTGACTTGGCTCTGAGAAGGGGCTGTGGCCGAAGCAGCACGGTGGGGCCGGGCGCTGCCTGCTTCTGCGGCGTGGAGGAGGCAGGGAGGGATGGAGGGGGATGCTCAGGAGAGACGGGCGGGAGGTTGGCTGTGGGACCAAAGGCCTTGGGGGCCCAGCAAGTCACAGAGGGGCGGCAGGCGGGCTCTGCAGGTGAGGAGCTGGGAAGCAGCACCTCCGGAAAGAGCTGTATCCTGGTGGTGGGAGAGCTCTCCGTGTGCCAGGCCCGTTCCCGCAGCTGTCTGCCTCTCCCGGTGCTTCTCTACGTGTTTTTGGGCACCAAAGGAACACATTCGCTGGTACTAAGACACCTTGACGCCACATTAAGCATCCTTCATCGTGCACCTTTACTTTAAATGTTTTTCTCCCTCTGTCGCTGGTGCAGCTCCGAGGGGTGTTGGGGGTGGGGGGCACACGGCAGCAGGGATGAAGGTCGCACCCACTTTGGTACCTGCAAAACGCAAGGGAGATGGGTGAACCCTTCGGTGGTTTCCGTGTATTTTGATCAAGGTTCTAGTGCTCCTGGAGGTGGCCTGAGACTCTGAGACGGAGGCTCATGGATGCTCAGCTCCTCCGTGGCTGCAGCGGGCTCCCCAGAGCGCGGAGCAGCAGAGGGTTCCCCTCAGCACCCGTGTCTTCAGCCTCCTCTCTGCCCCTCCTCCGACGAGTCATTCCCGGGGCAGCCAGGGGATGTTTGCATCCACACTCCCCGCCAGATGCATCTGATCCCCCCTGCTCTGGAAACCCATGCGCTGTCCCCTCTGCGTGGAGGCAGGAGGGCGAGTGAATGGTGGCTCCTGAGGGACCCCTGCATCCTCTGCCCGGCCCCGACGCAGCGATGGCAGGTGCTGGAGCAATGCCTGGTCACATCGGCCCCGCTGGGCTGGTGCGGGAGGAGGAGGAGGAGGAGGAGGAGGAGGAGGGCCTGCCGCTCCACCTTCTGCTCACTTAGGAGCGGGGTTATCTCCCTCTGGCTCTCCACACCCACAAAGTGCGATGCCTAAGCTGAGCTCGGTGCCGAGCAGCTTCATCGAAGGAGAAGGGAGTTCAAGGCAGCACGGCGCTGCACGCGTGCCGTGGGCACACTGAGCTCCAGGGCCAGATACTTCCCTCTGTAAATGAACGCTGCTCTGCTGTGCCCGGCCGATCAAGGCGGCCGACGGACCCACCCCACCGATCCCAGGCAGAGCTGCCCGTGCAGAGGCAGCTTTGGAAATGGCCGATGGCAGAGTCCCCGGGGCTGCCTTGTTCCTGGGCCAAGAGTGCAGCTGAGCCTTGGGAATTTTTCTTGGCAGGTCGCTGAGCCTTTTTTCCCCCCTGGCTTTTAGACAAAATCCTCCCGTTTCCCTGAGGCAGAGGGTCTGTGAGCGCAGGGAGGAGCAGGGCTCGGAGGAGCAGCTGTCCTGCAGAACCGGTGGGCAGCTCGAGCAGCGAAATCGGGGGGACTCGGGGTCTGAACAAACAGAGAAACTTGAACGGGGGCCCAGCCCTATTAGAGGGACGCAGGAGAACATCTTGTTAGGGCAGAGCCTGCAGCCAGGATGGAAAATTACTGGTAGCCCCGCGTTGCGAGGGCAGGAGGCAGCCGGGGGGGGGGCTGGCGGCTCGCCATCCCCCCAGCACATGCTTTGTGCTGCGGTGGGGGAGCAGACAGGGCGCAGGACATCTCTGCCCTGCACCAGGTCACGGAGGCAATGCTCCCCATCCCAGGCTCGTGGGCTGCGTTGCAGGGAGAGGATGCTGAGCTCTGCGCAGGATTGCGTCTTCCCAGGCAGCTCCAGGGAAATATGTGGTGTGAGGCTGGCGAGCGACGTGGCTGGGTCCTGCCTGTTTGCTGCCTTCACCCCGAGGCATGAGCTCATGCGTGGGCTGTGCCACATTGCGACCTGCCCTAGGACTAATCTGGAGGTGCTGGGCAGGGTCTGAGGGGTCTCTTTTGAGGTGTCCAAGATCCGGTTGCCCCGCTGTCATTCTGACCCTGGTTATTTTGAAGCCAGCAAGGTGCGGGCCTTTCGCTGCCCTGCAAGGCTGGGGCAGATTGTGGCTGTCCTAGGGCGGGCAGGCAATGGGACGCGGGATGGGGCCCATCACCAACAGCCAGTTCTCCGGCACCGCTGCCTCAAGCCCAAGGCAGCCTGGTAGTCCCCTTGCGATGGCCGTGGCTCCACAGCTTGCGGTCCCGTGCCTGCGGAGCAGCTCTGCCTGGCAGACGCCTCTGCCTCAGCACAAGCACATCCCCATGGCCACCGAGAGCACCCTCTCACTGCTGTGTGTGCACTGCTGGTTTCTGAGAGATGGCTCCTGGGCATTTTTGGAAATAGGCCCTTGGGGTATGTCTCACCAACCGCTGATTTTCCTTGTTTCTCCCCCTTTTGAACAGCTTGACCAAAACAGCCCATTGAAGGTCCAGGACTAAGCAAGGCAGGGCCAGGAGCCGTGCTCCAAACAATGTCTTTATATAAGGGCGGCAATAAAAACATCACACTCACGCACAACCAAGGCTAAATATAGCTCTGACTCCTCTGCGCGTTGTCACTGGACTGCATGCGCCTTGGGGTGGTACCTAATCCCCGTGAAACCCATCGATACAGGCGCATCAGCTGTGCCAATCCCTTGCCCAGCCAACATGGGCAGCCAGCACATCTGCCTCAGGCTGCTTTCCTTCCTGCCCCCAAATTAGCCCAGCGTGCAGCACAGGATGCACCCTGGAGCTGTCGGCCATGTGTCAAACCCTGCCCTGCCTCAGAGCTCAAATTCAGACCTCAGCTTCCCTCGCTGGTCACCTCTATGGCTGCTCTCTGCCAGCGGCAGCCGCGTGCTCCGTCCATCACCAGCTGTCCTCCACCGGATGGGTCCTGGTGGCACTGCCAGCACCGGGTGCTGCTGTGGGGAGGGCGGCCAAGGGGTGCAGAGGTACCTGCAGCGGTGTGGGGGGTCCCAGCTCACCTCTGCCAGGTCGAGATGGCACTGTGGTCCTTGCAACAGGAGCTTTGGGGAGGAACATGGGGAAGGCCATGTGCGGTCATTTTTGTTAGAGTTTTATGGCCTTTACCATCTCTTTTTCATGAAATGTCTCCCAGTTTCTTCCAGAGATGGGGGAAACGGAAGGTCCCATGGCCTCGTGTCTTGCCACTTCCCCTCTGCCAGCATCGGCATCGCTGGGTTCAGCAGTTCTGGCCCCCCTGCCTCACCGCTTGCAGATGTGACTGATGAGGCAGCTCCAATGCCAGGAGTCCCGGATCGCAGGGCAGCCCATTGCTCTCAAGCGCGTGTTGTTCAAGAGAGGTGACTCTTGGAGAGGGAGCTCCCCGCTGCTGGGAGCTGAGCTTTTGCTGGAGTTTTGCTCTGGAGCCCCAGCAGCATCCCCATCTCAGCTCCCTTTTCCCCATCCACCCGCCCTGCTCTCCGCCACAGCTGCCGTGAGGCTGCCGGCGCCGAAGGGCCGTGAGCCTGGCAGCCCCTGCCCGCGCCCAGGCGTTCAGTGCCTCAGGTTCCCTACCAACAGATCTTGCAAAAAGACCTCCTTCGTGGAGATGTGTGGAATGATCACGTGGATGCTTCTGGCTTGCAGTGGTGCTTGGCACGGGTAGACAGTGTCAAACCCCATCCCAACCCCTGCACATAACCCTGGGCTTCAGGGAGGGTCTGCAGCCCCTGTCACTACAAAGGGTCAGCCAGATCCATCCGTGGCCGGGGACTGCAGGTCCGTGGCTGTCCACTGCACTCTGGCTACGGAGTTGTGACTCAGAGTGGCTCCGGCCGGGAGACAAAAAGGAGCTGCCAGTTTTGCGTGGGTGATGTCAGCCCCTTCAGTGGTCCCCACGCTGCTGCTGGCGTTGGCAGTGCCATGGAAAATCACTCTGGTGGTGCTGGTGGAGGAGTAAACCCGTGCATAGGGGAAGGAGGGGGCTGCAAAATGGTGCTGGCTGGGGTGTGTCCTTGGGAAGCACACCGGAAAACCAGAGTGGAGGGGTCCGGCTCCCAGGCAAGGGGCTTAAAATAGCATCTCCTGCTGCCTGGCTCGGCCACCTCCATTCACCGTGCGGGAGGACGGAGTCTGGCTGGGGACAAGGGGGTGAACGGCCGCTCTAGCCTGCAGTGGCAGGGCAGAGGCTCAGCTCTGGTGAGCGGCACCGTACTTCTGGCAGCCTTTCCTACGCCACTTATTACCTGACTCACCCCGCAGCACCCAACTTCTTCCTCCCACTTCTGGCTCCCGTCCCGCTGGGGCAGACACCCGGCACCCCGCGGCACAGAGGAGGTGGCTCTCAGGCTGCTTGGGCTCTGCAGGACGCCGGCTGGGAGTCCCCGTGCTGCTGGGGAGGCCGATGGCTGGCTGCCCACGCGGGCAGGGCCCCCAGCCCGCAGCATGGCCGGACGGCTCACTGCGGGGCGTATGCAGAGCTCGGTGTGTCTCCTCAGACCCACTTGCTTTGGTGGACCAAGGTTTGGGATGTTGGCCTGCCTGAGCCTGTGTCCATCGCCACCCAACGGCTCTGATACGTGTGGCAGCACAAAGAAGGTGGGAACCTGGCCCCAGCCCCACAAGACCATAGCAAAGCACAGTTGGGAGAGAGCAAGGGGTTCAGCACTTGGTAGATACCTTTCTCTGGGTGGGCACTGAGGAACATCCCCCGTGCTGACATATCCCCAAGATGATCTTTGGTGCAAGGGACGGGACATCCCTCAGACAGCTGCAGCCCAACTTCAACATCGTCACTGACATCTCTGGGCAGAGGGCTCCTCAGGGCCTCAGGAGGTGCTGGTGCCACAGCAGCACCTGGAAATGAGCACTGAGGGTGTGTGACTAAATGCTGGGAGATGACACGAGTCTATGAGTGGCATCCCCAAACCCCCAACAAGGTCTGGGGAGTTCTGTCTGGGGCTGCGACCTCCCTGATGCTGTCACTGGAGCCAGACCTCTGCTCGACTGGCTTAGTGTCGCATGGCTGAGCTAAAAGCACAGGGAAAGCCATGTGGAAAATGCCACGCTGATCTGCATTAAAAGCGCGTGAAAAATAATGTGGAAAAATCCATGCTGTAGAACTCCTGTGCTTCCCTTTAATGATGCAACTTGGGGTGTGGATGGCTCTGCATGCAAGTGATTTCTGAACCCCCACATGGAGTGATGCTCCAGCCCCTCCAGCTTAGAGCACAGAGAGCTTGTGCTCTTCCCAAGCCTGATTAACCGTGCAATTATTTCAGCCACATGGCCCTGCTCCTTTGGCACGGCAGCCATCGAATAGCTGTTATTTGGTAAAGTTGGACTTCATGTGGAGAAGATAAATCCCCAGTGTGAAAAAATAAGTTATTCCCATAGAAATCCATGGCAATTGGAGGAGGAGGAGGTTTAAATTTGCACAATGTCGGGAAGATCTGAATCTGACCCTATCTCATCCCTGGCCAGTTCAGAGGAAACCCCTTGGCTGCTGGACCCGCAGGAGAGGGTGAAAAGCAGCCCTGAAGGTAGGGAAGATCTGACCCCACTGAAGTGCTGGGTGCTGGGCTGGCTCCTAGTTAGGGGGGTTAAAGGGTCCCTGTGCTCCCCGACATCCCGGGTGAGATGACATCTTTGAGGTGAGAAGGCGAACGCAGCCTGGATGCAGAGCTCCTGGTGACTCAGCGGGAGAGGCTGAAATCAGCTGAAAACTGGTTGCCATCCAAAACGCCTGGGACAAGCTGTTAAAACAGATGCACCAGGGACGGAGATGAAAGCCTCTATCAGCAGACGTTCCTCCAGCTCCTCAGCAGGCGTTTGTAGGGTGAGCTGCCTGTGGTCGCTCTCAAGGTACCTTGTGGCCCAGCAGTGAAAGGTGCCACGAAGCACAGGGGTAGGTGGCCACCACGGCTGGCCGAGGGGCAATGAGGATGAGGTCTGGGATGCCTGGTTCAGCCCAGGTGCTGAGAGCAGCCTGTGGGCACCCACTACCGTCCTGGGAATTTAGGGTTAGATCCTAGATTTAGATCCAAACTTGGATCTCTGGGTGAGGGTGGTGCTAAGAAGACCCTGGTTTAACCCCCTCGAGATGCAAGCACTGCTCCCAAGGTCCATGGCTGGTGGTTACAGGGACAACCAAGAAATATCCCTTTCCAGGGGCAGTCTAGGTCTGCTGCTGGCCTGTCTCTGTGACCTCCAGGGCGGACATCTCTGAGATCCCAGCACTCAAATCTCGACCCTCTTGTAGCATCTTGCATGGACCCCTCTTGGTGTAGAAGAACCTGAGTCTCACGTATCCAACAAGAAACATTGGCTTTCCCGTGCTGACAAGTAAATAGCACTAGAAATGGAGCACGAAGCAGCATCAGGCCCTGACTCATGCACGCCGTCATTGCAATGGAGGTATGGAATGTTTTGCCTGGAGTCTCCTGGCAGAAATGGCCAGCAGGGAAGGAGGAGCAAGTGGTAGCCTGGACACCAGACAGACCACAGCCCTGCCTTGGGGGAGCAGCCTGAGTCCTCCCAGGTGAGCATCACGTGGGGCTGGGTTTGATGGGGAACCGAGCCCATGGAGGAGAGGTGATGGGGTCCTCAGCAGCTTCCCCATGGGAATGTTTTAGTCAGGGCCAGTTCTGCGTTTCCAATGGCATGTCCTGTGCAGTTGCCTCAGGCAACTTGGAGTGGAGGCTGTTATATCCCTAACTGTGGAAAAAATGAATTAAAGCAATACTAAATAAGTACAGAGGAAGAAACAGTGGCAGGATGTGCTTTGCCCAGCTTGGAGGCAAGCGGTAATCAGCCTTTGCTCTAGGGGCATGCTGGGGCCCTCTGTCCTTGTTGGACCAGCTGTTCCAATTCAGGACACAACCTTGCTTCATGCCCTTTCCACTTTGGAAACCTGGGCACCATTACAAGGGTGGTGGGAAAACCTCCACAGACTGGTTGCCCTTCAGGCCTGGTGGCCTCTGATGATGCAGGATCACAGGCAGGGCAGAGGGAGGCACCACCAGCATCCACGCCTCACGCAGATGATGAGGGTCCTGCGTCTTGCCTACTGTGGGACCAGTCTTCACCAACCCCCATGCCCACCCCAGTGTTCACAGCCCCTCCTTTTGCCTGAACCAAACAGCCATGCCACAACCTCCTGCTCTACCCCAAACAGCTGCCACTCTACACCCCTAGCATCAATATGTGGGGGGTCATCACCCCCCCAGCCATGGCCTCCACTCCTGGGTGATCCTTCAGACACTTGTGGCTATCACCGTCCTCACTTCCTGGCACCACCAGACCATTACGGACCTGCTGTGAGGACCCTCATTGCACAAGTCCTCCTTATGCTGGGACCACCTGGACCCCTTAAACATGACTATCCTATGCTCAGGGGAACCTGCACCCTCATGCTTCAGAGGACCCCCTGGTCCCTTGTCATCCTTATTCTTGTTCCTGGATACTCTCAGGCCCTTTGGCCTTTGTGGCCCCACTCCCTGGGGCTCCCTAGACCCCTTGACCATAATGGTTCTGATACAGGTATCCTTGTTGCACAGATTCCCTCTTGTGCTGGGATTCCCCTTGGTCACCTTGACCATCACCATCCCCTGCTCTAGGGGACCCCCAAACCCCTTGGGCATGGCACCATATCTAGGGCTCCCCAAGGCTCTCACTGTCCCCTGCTCCTGGGACCCCATGACCCACTGGCCATCATGGGACCTCCATGGTTCCCTACAGGGTCATCTGTGCTACCCCCACTGGTGGTGCTCCATCTCCCGTGTACCCCATTTCCTGTGTAATCTGCCTGGCAGCGCTCCATCTCCTGTGTAACCCCCCCATCACCCCATCTCCCATGTACCCCCCCATCCCTCCATCTCCTGTGTAATCCCCCCATCACCCCATCTCCCATGTACACCCCCATCCCTCCATCTCCCATGTACCCCCCCATCCCTCCATCGCCCATGTACCCCCCCATCC
>VXBL01006313.1:1470-31252 GCA_013400195.1 Aramus guarauna | reverse complement strand
CCCCGCCCCCCCCGAGTCCGGAGCGCTCAGCCCCCGCATTGGTGGCACCGGATCCCCCAGCCTGGTGGGTCTCACGCTGTGGCCTCTGCGCTCCCGTGCTCCCCAGTTGGACCACACCACTAGGCTGGTTGGTGGGGGCTGCTGGGGTGCAGACCAGTGCCCCCTCCCCGCCATGGGGGCAGAGCAAGCGGTGGGTGTTCATCCTGCACCGGCGGGGTGGGAGGTGGCCCAGGCTGTGTCACGCTGGGGTTTTCCTTCACCCCATCCCAGCTCCCCAGGGGTCCAGCTGGGGGGCCAGTGCTGTGGGCACACTTCCGTGTCCCAGACTGGGCTGCAGGTTCCCTTCCTCCCTCTCCCTGCCTCACCGGAGGTCTCCTTGGCTTTGCTGGCTGGCAGGGAGCAGCCCTCGCTCCTCTGGATTTGCATCCCTGTCTGTCACGCACTGCTCCGTTAGCCCGGAGAATCCGTGCGGACACCCTGTGAGTGCCATGTCTGCGTCAGGGCGGGATGCAGGTGGTCAATGGGGAGACGCCCGCGACTCCGGTGCATTGTCTGAGGGACCCCTGCCTTCTGACCAGACATGCTACCCAGTGTTAAACCCTTCCCGCAGCCTCGTCATGATGATGATCATCATCATCGTCGTCGTCATAGTGTATTTCCTTGCCATGAGCTGGTTCTCCTCCAATAAGCCAACGCTGGGCTGCAGATTGCTGGGGAAGATAAGCCAGCGTGGCTGTTTCCATCCCCGGCCATATACGCGTTGCCAGGGCCCTGGTGGGGCAGAGCACTAGTCCCAAACTGAGCCCTAATGTCGCACTGGGTGTGGGCCTGATTTGGGATTAGGGAGGAAACACGTCCCAGCTGTGCCCAGGAAATGGTGGCACATCACTGGGAAGTAAGAGTGGGAGCAGAGATGGGTGCGCGTGGGATGGCACCCTGGGGATGGATGCTGTTGGGGAGCATTGGGGCGAGCTGAAGGGAAGAGGGCTCGGTGCCAGCCACGTTGCCCCAGTGTGCGATGGCAGCCAGGTTGTTTTGGCTAGGAGAGCTGGAGCTGTGGCTTCCTCACCAGCCCTCTGCCGTGGTGGTGGCCCAGCCGGTGACACTGCCCGTAGCCCCACTGCTGCGCTGGCAGGAGCAGGGATGAGGGTACCTGTGGGGTGACGTGGGAAGCAGAGCACCCATGGGAAGCCGGCTGAGATCCTGCTCGCGGGCTCTTGCACCCGTAGGACTCCCTGACGTACGGATCCCTCCTCGTTCCCACGCTCAGCACCCCCGTAGGTGACCACGCATCCTGCGCTGAGGACGCTGGTTGGCACAAGGCTCTGCCGCGTCCCTCGTGAGCCAGCTTTCCCCCCCACCATGCGAGCAAGGTCATGGGGCCTTTCCTCATTGCTCGGCCACCCTCCCTCCCATATTAGCTGGAGGCTTTAATTAACGAAGGCATTCACCATGCGCTAAGTGCTGTTCCCAGCCACCCCCGGGCCGTGGCCACACAGTGGGTTGACGCGGTCAGTGTGGGACGCTCCTGCTCTTTTCCAGACCCGGCTACCGGTGAGCCTGATTTCCTTCCCATTCTTTAACCCCGGGATTGTGTGCCTGGGGATCGCGGGGTTGCTTGGTCAGTGGCTCTGCAGGGCTGCATCGTCTCAGTTGGGCTGGTGGGCTGCGGGTGAGGGCTGGCCCCTCGCACAAAGCCATTTCCCCAGCAGCAGCCCAGCCTGGAGCAGCACGCCCCAAAACGCGTGCCTCTCCGCGGGGCTGTCGGCACCTCTCTCCGCTGGGGTTTTGCACGGTCCTCGGCGCGGCGGGACCCTCCGTGCAGGTGGGTGATGTGAAAGTGCCCCGTGCTGGGCGCCCTGGGACTCTCGGGAGGCTTCGTGGGGTGTTTCTCCCTCCTAACAGCTCTGGTTTGTTGGGTGGCTCCCAAGGAGCAGAGTGCAGTGTCTGCAGGAAGCTGCCAGGTGGCACTGCCTGCTTGGTTTCTGAATGGAAACCCCGGTCAGATGAGCAAAAACCGGCTTCGGAGGGGAGGTTATGACCAGCTCCCATGTTCTTGGTGGCCTTGCGATGTTCGTGGCATTCTTTGGCCTTTGCACGTCGCCAGCCCGGGCTGACCCAGGTTTGAAGGTGGACAAAGCGCGGAGCAGGCTTGGCCCAGGCTGTGGATGGAGCGGGGTCTGTGTCTGCTGCGGTGCTAGCGCAGCCCCACATCATCCCCCGTATCCCCAGGGAGGTTGCAAAGGATGGGTAGGGTGTGGGACCAGCGCCGGCCCGTTTGGAGCAGCAACAACTCATCCGAAGGCTTGACCTTGGGGAAGGGGTGGGAACGGAGGCTGTAAAGGCAAACGCTTGAGGTCTGGGTCCTGCCTGAGTGCAGGCAATCTCCCTGCACCGAGACCTGCCGGTTACCCATCCCATCTACATGCGGGGGAACCTGGATTGTCCCCCACGTCTGGCACTTTCTGTGTGCAGCTAGCTGCTGGGGGCACAGGCATCCCTTTGCTCCCCGCTGCTTTCTAAGCTGGCCTTGTGCCTGGACGTGGTTTTGGAGGTGCTGTCATTGGGGGGTACGAAGTCCTGGTGCCCTGGGGCTGAGCTGCCGGCTGGCCAGCGCCCGCTTCACAGGCAAGGAGAAGAGTTTGGGAGTAAAGGCTTCACATTTGGTTTTCTCCCATCGTTACAATACAAACTTGAGACTGTCTCTCTGCTCCCCTGCTGCTCGGAGCATCCCTCTGCCTCCCAGCGCGGCTGAGAAACATCATCGCTCGTTTTGGCTGTGCAGGGATATCTCCTTCTGTCCCACCCGTATCTGTCTGCAGCCTAAAACCAGCCGAAACATTGGATTTTCTCTCTCTGACCAATGCTGGAAGCTGGGGTGGGAATGTTGTGCTTACAGCGGCAACCAGCAAGGAGACCAGGTTGGTCTCCCAGTTTGCCTAAGACCGTACCCTGGAGACCGGTCTGTCCTTAACTGGGAGAGCTGGACTTGGGTGGGAGCTGGGAGCCAAGTTCCTCCATGCACTTCCTGCCCCATGCCTGCTTCCAGCTCCCAACGGAGGGGCTCGCTGTGGCCCCCGGACAAGCCAAAGCACCCGCTCCCCGTGGTAGATGGGTTGAGTGAAGCTAATCTGGGTCCCGTCCCCATGGGCAGGGAAACACGGGAGGCTCGGGGGGCTGGGGCAAAAGGACCAAGGACGGTCCCCATGGGTGCTGACACCTCCCTTGCCCTGGGCAGGGCTGCTGCTGCAGGAGATGACCATGGCAGGGCTGCACGAGCTGCGCTTCACTGAGGAGAAGCCGCTGCTGCGGGGCCAGGAAGCCGAACTGGTGAGTCTGGCGACCGCACTGGCTCCAGCTCCTGCACGTGGGGTGCCAGGATGGAGGTGCTTAAGTGGGAGTTTGGGGGAAGGTGTGTGTGCTGGTATCGGGTACATGTGTGCACGCGTGTGTGTTGGTATTCAGTGCATGTGTGCGTGCAGATGTGTGCCGGTATTGACACACATGCGTGGGTGAGTACGGGTCCTGGCTGGGTGTGATGATGTGTGTGTGTGAAGATATTGCGCCTGCTAATACACACCTGCGTGCGTGCACATGTGCAGGTAGCGCATGCGCGTGTGTGCGGCTATTGTAGATGTGCGCGTACGTGTGCACACGTGTGGGCATCGTCCCCCTGCAGCCAGCACTGCCCTGGGGAGCGGGTGCTCGTGGTGTTTGTTGGGTGGGAGGCAGGCGCCGCGGGAGTGAGGGGCAGCGGGGGGATGTCTCTGTCCCTAATGGCTCCTTCTCTCCCCAGGAGAACTCGGACGTTTTCCTCTCCACTGTGGACACGGACTGGAAGGTAGGACTGGCCGCGGGGTGTGCCCCCCACCCGTGGGTCCCATGTGGGACGGCAGCCTGAGGCTGGGGAAGGCTGCAGGGTGCTGCGTGGACTCAGGGGTGTTGCTGAGCCCCCCTTCCACGGGGACGCAGCGCCTGGTCGGTGTCTGCGCATGGGGCTGCATGTCCATTCTCGTCCCTGGCAGGAGGGGACGGAGGGGACGCTGCCAGGCATGTTCTGTGCTGGCACTCAGATGTGGCTGGTGGGCACTTGGCAATGGGCCGGGGACAAAATCTCTTTAAAAGAGTCGATTTCTTCTCAGGAGGGCTGAGCTGCTTTTCCAGCCCCTCTACCATTGCCATGGCAATGGTTTCCTGGGTGATGCCGGCTCCCTGCTTACATAAGGATGTTTGAAAGCCTCTTTCTTTTTTGGAGGGCTGGAGCATTGCCCCCATACCACCCACCTCTCTGAGAGAGCGGGGCCCCTCTGCTCTCCTGGCTGGTGCCTGCCTTCTGCCTCCGTTTTGCCTCTCCAGAGCAGCCCCACGACGTGGCCTCGGGGCTCGCAGGAGCTCAGCTCGTGCCTGGCTCCTGTGTTGATTTTCATCACTCTCACTCCTCTGCCCGGCTCATCCCGGCACCAGGCTCCCCCTGCAGAGACCGGGGTACGGGTAGACGGGGAGGGAGGGTAGCGGGGCTGCGGGGCCCCAGCTGGCTGCCTGTCCCTCTCCCAAAGCACGTCCCACCCCTCCCAGGGACACCAGTGACTGACTCCCAAGTTGTACGTTGCTGCTTTGCCAGTGGCTGGGACCGCTGGGAGGGTGGGCTCGAGTGGCGCTGGCTGAGCCCCGTCAGGTCCAGCACCGAAACGACAGCACCTGCAAGGATAAACTATATCTGGATTTCATTCGTGCTGGGAGAGGGGCAGGGGAGCCCAGGTGCCCGTCTTGGCAGACCGAAAGTGGTGCCCGGGCTTTTGGGGCTGGCCCGCTTCGTCTCCACCATCGGTGCGGGTGGCAGGGTACAGCTGGGTGGAGAGCAAGGACTTCCATCAGGATGCTGAGCGGAGGCTGCTGCGGTGCACGGAGCAGAAGCTTTCTGGTGGCCCTCTTGGAGGCCACAAAATTATTCAAAAATGGCAGGAGAGGAAAAGAAATGCCGCCCTTCCCAGCAGCTCCGAAGCAGGCAAGATGCTGGGGCCGGGAGCGGCACCGGGTCTGGGCTGCTCCTTGCTCTGCTTCGCTCAGGGTCCCTGTTGAGCACTGGAGGGGAAACCAAAGCTCCTAGTGTCACCGAAGTGAGGGCCAGGAGGGAGAGGGAGGGCGAGGAGGGAGAGGGAGGTGGCAGTGCCAGGCTGCCCAGAGCTCCCAATAGTGCCACAGGCACCAGTACGGCTCTCGCTCGGCTGTGCTGGGGCAGGGCTTGACTGGCACGCAGGGGATGTTGAAGAGCAGCGACTCTCCCAGGACAATCGTTGCATGCCCGTATTTCAGCCTGCGGTGATGCTGAACTGTGTCCCCGGTGGTGCCCAGGTGGAGCGGATCCAGATGGCAAACGCCACGGCGATGCACCTGCATGCCCTTGGTACCTAAAAAAAATGAACTGGGAAGGGATCAAGGTGCCTTTTCCCAAGCCAGCCAGGCCTCTTGGTTCCCCCCAAAAGCCTCAGCGTAGGGATGGGATGAGCGTCCCAGGCTGTGCCTGGGCAACCCCCTCCTTTCCCCCACCCTGACACTTCGCAGGTTGGTTCCCTGCAAAGGCCGGGGGCTGCCTGCCCTTCCTCGGGGAGACCTTGCCCCATTTTCTATGTTCCCCTCCCTGGGGTAATTCAATCCGGCCCCAGCTGAGCTCTTCGCTGTCCCTCTGCTCCCCCCCGGGGCTGGGCACTGCTCCCTTGCCGAGCTGCTCCGGCCCGGCCGGGGCCGTGGTGGGGAGCGGGGATGTCCCACTGCCGCCGCCAGCCCACGTAAAGCCCTTGGGGTTGCTGCCATAAGCCAAGGTGCGGGGGGGAAGGTGCCTCTGCCCTGGGACCTGGGTGCCCTGGCCCTGATGGAGTTCTGGGCCACCTGCCAGGCAGACGGGCTAGTAACCGATGGGGTGGGGATGCCATTCAATGCCATTCAAGCGGAGGCGGCCTTGCTCAGCCTTCCCATCTCCTTGCCGCCCTTTTGCATTCATGCCTTACTTCACCTCGACTTTTCCACCCTTTCTCCCCTCTATTTTGCCACCTTCTGGTTTTTTTTTTTTTTTTTTTGCCTGTTCGTGCCCTTCTGTATCTCTTGCTTTTTTCCTGGAGGCTGTGGCTGCTCGTGCTCTTTGGCTCCAGAGGCAGCAGGGCTGAGGAAAACAAAAATGGCTCCCGCACCCACGAAGAGCTTTGTACTTGTGCCAAGAACCACCTGGGAGCTGGGCCCCCCCCTCACACACGGTCCTTTGTTCGCAGAGATGCATCTCTCCAGGCTTGGGTCTGAGGGCCCTGCAGGACAAAGCGGTGCAGAGGAAAGCCTCTTCGGTGGAGGCAAGGTGGATGCCGTCCGTCTGTCCATCCTTCCTCCCACGTTCAGCCCCCCCGGCTGCCCAGCCCCGACTCGTGTGCAGGACACTGGGTTGGGTGGCTCCCCACCAGCTCTGGGTGATCATTTACCCAGGTCAGGGAAAGGGCTCTCCCCAGGGAAAAGTGCCTCAGCCCTGTTATTAGACATCAGAGACTCCACAGGAACAAGCCTGCTGGGTGAAGCTGAGGACGCGGGACTTTGCTGCCTGGGGAAGCCCATGCGTGTGCTGGGGGGGGCAGCTGGACCCCCTGTGCCCGCGGCTGCGGTGCGTGCCGGGCCGTGGTGGGTGCAGGCTGCGGTGAGCTGCTGGGGTGGAGATGGCGCAGAGGCGATGGCAGGCTCCAGCTGGCACCCAGCATCCCTGTGGGGGGGCAGGGGGGTCCCCACTGGACCCTCCCCTGGTCTGGCACTGGCACGTGCCTCGCCAGCCCCTTTGGGCAGGTGCTGGAGGGACTGCGGGACTTTCTCCATTCATGATTGCCCAGCTTTGTGCTGGAGCAGCTCAGGCGCCGGTGGTGCTGAGCTGGGCAGTGGTGCTGGGCTGGGCAGGGGCAGGCAGGGTGCAGGGGGATGGCACCCTCGGCCGGGGAGTTTTGGGACCGTGGCGGCACGAGGCCATCCATGGGTGCGAGCTGCAGGCAAACGGACTTGCCCTCTTGCGAAGCCTCGTTGGAATCAGGGCAGAAACCATCTGCCTGCGTGCACGTGCACCTGGGGACACACGTGCACGCGCATGTGCCCATAGCACGTGTCGGCCCAGGGACAGGATCTGACCCCTTGGCGCTGCTGGGTTGTCTTTCCTCCTGCCTTATTTACCTGCCACGGGTGGTGGCCAGGTTGGGGCTAAATCCTGCACATCTCCTGCGTGCCAGCATCCCACAGCAGGTGGGATGACCATGCTGCTGGGTAGGGTACACAGGTATCCGGGCAGTTTTCACGTGTGTACGTGTGTGTGCCCCTCCGTGCACATGTGCACAAGGTTCTGCGTGTGTGCAGGTTGTTGTGTATCCATGGGCACGAGTGATGGCCGTGGCCTCCATGCTAAGCACATGGGAGCAGGATGCGGCAGGCGTGCTCCTCATCTGCACATGAGCACGCACATACGTGTGCAGGAACACGTACCGATGCGGACACACGGGGCAAGCCCTGTGGGGGGTACGTGCAAGCATTTTGTAGGGTGCACGTGCTTCAGCGTGGATCACTGTATTTACTTTTCCAAAGTTTGCGCGCGCAGACATGCGGAGGGGGACACAGTTTGGCCTGGCGCCTGTGTGTCTGTGTCGGTACGTGTTCCTGTGCATGTCCCTCTCCTGTCTGTACCCTCGTCCATTCATGGGGGTGCGTGCGCTTCCTGGGGAGTACGCGTTGCTGCGCGGCCTTGCTCTGGGCAGCTGCAGGCTTGGGCGTGATTCTGCGTGTTTCGCGGGGCCAGAGCCACGTATGCGCGCGGGATGGGTGCAGGCAAGCATTGCTGGGCTCTGCCATGACGATGCTGTCTGTGTTGCCAGGGGGGCAAACGCAACCCTGTCCAGGCACCCCTGCCTGTCTGGGTCTGCCGAAGGAGGGAAGATGGAGCAGGTACCGCACAGTGCCAGGCGTTTTTTCTTCATAAACAAGGGTATTTGGGGCCAATTGGAGCATGAATAATTCTCGCGGCAGCCAATGTGCTGGCTCCATCGCAGCGCTTGCCTGCAATGGAGGCCAAACCTGCCGGGGCTGCGCGTCGCATGGAGGGGGATGGGAGAGGGAGGGCTTAGCGCAGGGCTGGGTCTCTGCTATAAATCGAGGCGAGGGGCTGAGCCAGCACAGAGCTCTGCTTTGCCCCAGCCCGCTGCACCGCTGTGCCCCACACCAGGACCCCGTGCTCGGCCCACCCTGCTCGTGCATCCTCGTCCACCCGGTTCCTTACCATGCCTGAGTGCTGGGATGGGGTAGGTACCACCGTTCCCGTGCTCGCTGCCTTCCCTTCCCGGGGAGTTTTGCCCCAGCACCTCCCCTGATTGCCCAGGCTGGACCTTTGCACCCAGGAGGGCTTGGCGTGGGCCAGGCGGTGTGGGGGGGACACGCTGCTGGGGAGCCCGTCCTTCCCCCAGCCCCACTGCCGCATCCCTGACATGCCGCAGGTTTCGGGGACACCTTGTCCTTGAGCACGTCCTCCCCGAGCCCAGCGGAGATGCTGCGCTGAGGCCGAGGGTGAGTAAGCGCAGCTGCGGGCTGTGGGCTGCGCTGGGTCTGAGTGCTGATGGTGAGGGGCACGCTGCCCCTTCCCCACCCCCGGAGTTGCAGAGGGAGAGGGTCTCTTGCTGTTTTGAAGCAATCCCTGGGATGCTTTCCAGCCTCTGCGGTGATGGCAACACCCAATGGCAACAGGCTGGTGTGGAGGGGGCGGGGGGGGAAGCAAGGTGGGAGCACNGGCGGGGGGGCAAGCAAGGTGGGAGCACTGCGGTGGTGAGCGGGTAACCTGGACAGGGGTCTCTTCTCTCAGGAACCCATGGGTCCAGGGACCCCCATGCCCCTTTCTGGGGCCACGGATTGTCAGTGTTGTCATGTCGTCCCCCCCGCCACTCCTTGCTGCCTGCATCCCCTGCATCCCTAGCCTCTCCCCGCCAGCGAGCATCCCTGCGGCAAGGATCAGGGCTGTGGTACTGGGAGATGCTGCAGAGGCTGCACCATGGGCAGGGATGTGCCTGGCTTGGCGGGGGAGGGGCGGCGGGGAGGGTAGGACTGCTGGGGAAGGAGCTGCCACCTCGGGCGTGTGATTTTGGGAAGGGATTGCAGGGGCTGTGATGGGAACCATGGGCGTGAGGATGTCTCCCAGGCGAGGAGGCAGCCCTGTGCCCAGGATCAGACCACACGGATGCCTCCTGCTCTGTGACCTTGGGCCAGGCCCTTCCTCTGCCTCAGTTTCTCCATCCGTTGTTGCAGGGGGATGTCCCTGCTCCTCGCCTGCTGCCTGCTGCAGCCCCGGGGAGCGGAGGGCCAGCGGTGGGTCAGGGTGCCCTTGAGCAGAGCGTTGTCTCCACTGAGCCCTTGAACTGCCCTCGGGCACTGCGTCCCCCCCGGGGGGACAGCGGATCTCGCTGAGGGGAGGCACTGCGGCGAGGACATCCTGTCCTCGGGCAGTTCCTCCCCCGAGGCCTGTGTCCTTCAGAGTCCTTGGTGGCGTGTGAGCCGCAGGAGTGCCCACGTTCTGCCCCCCTCCCCCCAGCCCACCCGTGGGGCTGCCAGTACCCGCGGTGGGGACTGCCCTGCCCTGCTTTGGGGTCGCTGCCGGTGGGCTGGCTGGCGGGCATGGGCATCTGGACCCCGGTCCCTTGTGTCCAGGGGATGCCTTGGCCATCACCTGGGCTCGCAGCCTCAGTTTCCCTTGCTGGCTAGGGACGATGGAGGCTGGAGCCCTCCCAGCCAGGGAAACTGAGGCACGGGACAGTCCTGGTCTCTGTAGGGGGACACAGCCGTTCCAGAGCGAGGGATTTTAAAGTTACTTTAGCTGTCATTGTGGGATCAGGCTGCAGCATTTCCCAGGGTCTGACCTCAGCTGGTTTCTCCCAGGCACAGCGAATCCAGGCCAGCTAGGCCATGCTGTGATCCCACACCCTGTTGCCAAAATTCCCTCAGCCTCAGGCCCTCGAAGATCTCCGGTCCCATCCCGTGGTCCACCTGTCCCGTCCCACGATCCTCCTCTCCCAAGCCCTCTTGGATGATTCCATCCCATCCCCAACCTCTATCCCTTGATCCTGTGATCCCACTCCATGTTGGGACCTGCCCAATCCTAAATCCTATTATCCTATCCCAAGCCCTCCCTTCCCTCCCCTTCCCTTCCTGAGCTGGTGGAGGCTGAGAGCATTTGTATAGGATTTGTCCCGCCTTCTGCCACTGCTGGGATGCCCAGAGCTGGGGTTTTTCCCAGGATGGCTGCTCCTCTTTCCCTTGTGCTCCCAGGGGACCCAGCTGCCTGGGGAAGCAGTGGTGAGGGGAGGGATGGCAGGGCAGGAGAGGATGTCTCGGGGCAGGCAGGCGTCACCCCACCTCTCCTCTTCCCCCAGGAACATGACATTGAGACCCCCTACGGGCTGCTGCACGTGGTCATCCGGGGCTCACCCAAGGGGAATCGCCCGGCCATCCTGACGTACCACGACGTGGGCCTCAACCGTGAGTGCTGGTCCCTGGGCCACGGGGCACGGGGGCAGGCGAGAGCGAGCCTGGGGCTTCATGAGGTGCCAGAACGTTGGCCAAAGCCCCTGGCTCGGCTCCTTTGCCTCCTCCCGTGGAGTCTCCGCAGGCATCTGAAAGCACCGGGAGGGTTTGGACGCTCGGCCGAACCCACAGCCCGGGCCAAGCACAGCCAGGAGTGCTTGGCCACCCCCGCGCTGGCTGCCCGCCCGCCCGCGCCAGGCAGGATGGGACGCAAGGGACGCCGGGCCGGTCCCCACCGCCAGCCTGTTGATATTCAGAGCACGGACCTGGCTGGCGGCAGGGCGTAGTGGGGGCCGAAGGAGACGGGGAATGGCAGGGAAGGAGGGACCTTGACGGGCGGGGAAGGAGGGACCCCAAGTCAGGGCTGTGGATGTGGGGATGCTGCGCTCTCTGGTAGCCCGCGGCCTTGGGCCCGCACCCCAGACTACTGCCCGGGGCTGTGCCCCCCAGCGGAGCCGGGATGCTCGGTGCCCTGTGAGCTGGGAGAAACATCTCCCCCCCGCACCGGCAGCTGAGGCTGAGTCACGGGCATGCGACGTGAGCTGCCTCGCCGTCTCAGCAGCACTCTCGTGTCCAGGGGTGCGTCATGTTGGTTGCGATGGACCTGACAACCTGCCTCTCCCCCCGCCATTTTGGGAGGGATGTCCTGGCACCGATGCCATGGGGCGGGACCCCTCCAAGCCCCAGCGATGGCTGTGTCCTGCTGCAGTGGTGGTGGCCTGTCCACAGCAGCGCTGGGGAGGTTTCTTTGACTGTTTCCAAGCAGGGAGATTTGCAGACATTTCTCAAATCCCATGTTTGCTTGAGCCCTTTCCAGGGATTTTGGATAGGGCCGATAATACCCTGGGCTGCTAATCCTGCTGCCTGCCGGGTGGTCCTGCAGCTCCGGGTCCCATCCCTCCATGCAGATGAGGCTCCCCCCAAACTCCTCATCCTCCTGGTTGTGTCCATCCATCCCCATGCCTCCCAACACCAGTAGGGATGTGGACCTCGCTAACAGGGGCTGTGGTCTCTGCTGTGGAGATGAGGAGCCTGGAGGGAAAGGGGCTGGGGGGACGTTGGTGGCACGTCACCTCCCGGTTGAAGAGCAGTGGGAGGGCAGGTGACCTCTCTCCATGCTCCCCTGGCCCACCAGGCCCCCATGCTGGGGTGTTTGGTCTCTGATCCCTGCCTGCCCTTTGACAGACAAGCTTTGCTTCAACACCTTCTTCAACTACGAGGACATGCAGGAGATCACGAAGCACTTTGTGGTGTGCCATGTGGACGCGCCGGGTCAGCAGGCAGGAGCCTCGCAGTTCCCTCAGGGGTAGGTACCAGCTTCGGGGGCTCGCGATGCCCACCGGGATGTCACCTCCACGCCCCGCGGGTTGTCGCTGCCTGGGCAGTTGTGCTCTGCCTGCAGGTCTCTCTGAACCGGGTCAAAGCCCGTGGCAGCTGACTGGCCCAGTGTGGGCGATGGGGTGGTTTGCGGGTGGGTGGCATTTCCCTGTCCCCGCCTTCCTGCTCTGCACGTGTCCTGTCAGCGCTGTCCTGTGCCACAGGTACCAGTACCCATCCATGGACCAGCTGGCTGCCATGTTACCCAGTGTGGTGCAGCATTTTGGGTGAGTCAGCCTCTCCTCCATGGCTGCTGCCTGAGGGTGTGGGGCAGGGAGACGGGCAGGAGGCAAGGGTTTGGGGCTGGAGGAGTTGTCCTTGCAAGCGGGCACCCTCCACGTCTTCTTGTGCCCCATGCTCGGGGGAAGGGGTGCCCCAGGGAACTCTTGCTGGAGCCCACTGTGCCCCCATACGCACCTCTCCGCTTTCCAGGTTCAAGTACGTGATCGGGATTGGTGTTGGGGCAGGAGCCTACGTGCTGGCCAAGTTTGCGGTGAGCCTGGGGCTGGGACGGGCTGGCCCCAAGTTGCCCATACCTGCAGTCAGCCTGGGGTAGGGGGAAGAGCAGGAGCTGACACCCCCGGGCAGGCTGTGCCGCTCCAAGGACTGCCGGAGGGACTGGGGAGGGCCGGGATGGCAGTGTCACGGCCATGGCAGCTGGGTGGTCTTGCCACAGGTCTCCCATCTCTCCCAGGACAGGGCCACGTCAGCCCTGTGCAGTGCCTGTGCAGTGGGCAGCGGTGCTTGTCGGGGGCTGCCCGGGGCACATCTCCCCGCTGAGCGTCATCCCTCTTGCTCACTGCAGCTCATCTTCCCCGACCTGGTTGAAGGACTGGTCCTCATGAACATTGACCCCAACGGCAAAGGCTGGATTGACTGGGCAGCTGCCAAGGTGGGCAGGGCTCCAACCCCCCCGCCCCCATCCTGGCCCTGATGGCTCCTTGGGGCAGGAGCCAGCCACGGCAGCGTGGTAACTCCCCGTGCTCCCTTCCACAGCTCTCTGGCCTCACCAGCACGCTGCCGGACACTGTCCTGTCCCACTTGTTCAGCCAGGTAAGGGCTGCGCATCCTGCCATCCTCCGGCCACTGGCCCCCTCCCTGTGCCCTGCCCTGCCTGCCGGGTGCCACAGGGCCACTGGCCCTGCCCCGTGCAGGGGATGGGATCACTCGAGCCCTGCCTGTATCCCTCCTGCCTGATCCAGGGCTTAGCCTTGATGAATGTGCAACTTGTGCCTGCATCCCTCCCGGGTGTGCTGCCTGCAGCACCACCGTGCCCAGCTGCGTTGCCCAGCACCCCCCCCCCCACCTCACTGGCTGGCACATCATGGGCCGGCCTCGGGGAGCGGGGTGTCTGTGCAGCACCCAGCAGTGCCTGCCCTGATCTCCATCTCCTGCCGGCACAGGAAGAACTGGTGAACAACACGGAGCTGGTGCAGAGTTACCGGCAGCAGATCGGCAGCGTGGTGAACCAGTTCAACCTCCAGCTCTTCCTCAACATGTACAACAGGTCAGCACCCCGGGAGTCCCTGCCAGTGGGCTGCTGCCCATCTGTGCCAGGGGCTGCAGTGCTGGTGGGTGGCCCTGCGGTCACCGTGGGACCCCCGACCTCCGTTGGGTGCTGCCATCACCCTCTGGTGCAGGCAGGCAGCAGTGCAAAGCTGGACGCCGGTGCTGGCCAGGAATTTGGGAGTGGTGGCACCTGTGCCGGAGCCTTGCCGTGTCCCCAGAGCCCACGGCTGTAGGTGCACATCGCCGTGTCTCCTCCTGCGCCGAGTGCTGGCACAGGTTTGGGGAAGGAGGCGAAGAGACTGTCCCAGGCACATGGCGGGTTGGGAGCCTTGGTGCTCTACTGGGTGCTGGTGTGGGCTCTACTCGGGTCGTGGCAGAGATGGCCGTGGGCTCTTCCATCCACAGGGTGCCAGAACAGCAGGGCTGGGTGCTGCTTCCCAGAGCTGGTGGTGCCCCAGCTCTTGTGCTATGGCATTGGTGGCAGCACCTGCCCATGGGCTCACATTGTCCCTCTTCCTCCTCCATCAGCCGCAGGGACCTGGACATCAACCGGCCTGGGACTGTGCCCAACGCCAAGACACTGCGGTAAGAGTCGTGCCGGCATGGCATGGGGGTTCCAGGGCAGTGGAGTCCACCCAGGCCAAGACCTGACTGTGCCCCTTCTTCCTCTCACTTCCAGCTGCCCCGTGATGCTGGTGGTCGGAGACAACGCGCCTGCTGAAGAGGGAGTGGTGAGCGATGGAGTAGTGCCTGTGCGGTGGCATGGGCACGCTCGTGTTCCCTGCCTGCTCAGACATGTCAGCTCCCATGTGTGGGAGTGTGCTCATGTGAAAACCTACCTGCTTATGTGGGCACGTATGCACGTGCATTTGTGCACGGTTACCACACCTGGAAAACCTCCCCTTCCTCATACGCTGAGACGTGCTCACAACATGCACGCTCGGATGTGTCGGCACACAGGCACGCTCCCTGCTTGGCCACACGCACCCGAACAGCTGCTAGCACATGCACGTGCTTGCACACATCCACGTGGATGGCCACACTTGCATAATCAGCCCCAGGTATTGTGCAGGTGGCTGTATTTGTACATAATGTGTAACTGCATGCACGCTCCACCTCCTCCAGCACGTGTACCTCTCTATGTGCACATGAGCACACTTGTGCGCTGGTACACATGTGTGTGACACACAGGATGCCTCTCCTCCAGTCCCACTCTCCTCCCCTTCCAGCCCCCACCCTTGCTCAGACACTGCAGGGCAGGAGGAAGGTCCTCCCTGTCCCACGGCGAGGGATGGTGGTTCTGGGGGCTGAAGACTCGCCCTGTCTCCACCTGGCTGGGGTGGGATGTGCCAGCTGGAGTGCCATGGGCCAGTGGCGGTATCCGTGGGCAACTTCCTCCCGGCTCAGGGCACCCTGGGGTGCTAATATCATTCGTCTTGCCCACAGGTGGAGTGTAACTCCAAGCTGGATCCCACCAACACCACTTTCCTGAAGGTAGGTGGGTGGCAGGGGGGCAGCTGGGCAGTCCCCGCTGCCCATGAAGCGCCCCATTGCCCTCTGCCCCAGGGCTGCAGGGTGTCCCCATCTCCCCATTCCAGGTCCATCCTGGCCATGGGGCTGGGGGCGTGCGAGGAGAGTGGGGTGGCCCCAGCAGTGGCATCCTGCCAGTGGGTACCAGGGGACAATGTGGGCGGCAAAGGCAAAACTAAGCAGGACCTTCTCTCTGCAGATGGCTGACTCCGGTGGGCTGCCCCAGGTCACACAGGTGAGCCCCCCCCCCAGTTTCCCCATTTAATCGGGTATACTGGGCCCTGAGACATGCCCTGGTGCTGTTGCTGGCTAGCAGGGGATGGGCTGAGGTGGGCAGAAGGGTCTTGCACAAGGGCTGCCAGAGGCGGCTCGGGGCTGAGCAGGGACCTCGGCCCCAGCGCTGCCTCAACTCAGCCCTGCTCTCTCCCTGCAGCCTGGCAAGCTGACTGAAGCCTTCAAGTACTTCCTGCAAGGCATGGGCTACAGTGAGTGCCAGGGCTGGGCATGGGGCTGGCGCGTGTCTGCGTGTGCACATGCGTATGTGCCTGTGTGCGTGTGCGCTGACTCTGCCACAGGAGAGGAGCCTGGCACCCCCACGTGCCCATCCTGATGGAGGGCTGCGCGTGCATCTGCAGCGTTGTATGTGCAGGTGCACAAGATGCCTGTCTGTGCGTTCCCAGGGGCCGGGGGTGTACAGGCTCTGTGTGCACACGGACGTGTGGACGAGGGCTCTGTGTGTACATATGTGTGTGGGCAGGGCCTCTGTGCATGCATGCACACTTACGGGTGTGGGGGTGTGCACAAGCAGGGGTTGTGTGTGTGCACACAGACATGCAGAGTCCGCGTGCACAAGACTGTGTGTGTATAGGTCCATGAGCAGGTGTGTGTGTGTGTGTGTTGTGTGTGTGCACGCACAGGTCTGTGTGCATACCTGTCTGTGCACATGTGTGAAGGACCGTGTACACACGAGTGTGTGTTTGCAGGTACATGTGCACATCCACAAGTGCCTGTGCGTGTGCGGGTCTGTGTGCACACGTGCAGGTCCACGTACGTGCACACGTGGGGCTGGACGGTGGTTCCCAGCCCCGTGTAGCGGCCAGCACGGCTGATGCTCTCTCTCTGCCCTCCCTGCCCTTCTCCCGCTCCACCCCTACCAGTCGCCCACCTGAAGGATCGGAGGCTGAGTGGAGGCACAGGTACCGCTCAGTGCTGCTCGGCCCGTGCCCGCTGCTGCATGGTGCCCGCCTGGCCTGTGCCCTCGAGCTGCCTGGGCACCTTTGGGAGCAGCCTGGGTGCGGGGCTGGCCCGTCCCAGCCAGGTGCCTTCTGCCTCGCTCCGCTTTGCCTGAGATGGCACCCTGAGCCAGGACCGGGGGCTGAGAAATGGCATTCAGAGAAGAACCCTCACGTGGGCACAGTCTCGGCAGCGTGCCCAGGGTGCCCTCCTCCACTTGTGCCCGCTGAGCATCCCGGCTGGTGGAGGGTGTCACCTTTCCTGCACACCCTGGGGAGCCAGCAGAGCTCCCGTTCCTGCTCATCCCTTCCTCGGAGCATGGCAACCAAGGGGGCCCACTGTCTCGTGCCCAGCGGTTGCATGTCCGGGAGATGTGCCCGGTGTGCAGCCTGCCCCAGGGTGCCCCATCCATGCCCCACTGTCCCTTGCCAGCCTGGAGCTGCTCATGTTGTCACAGCACCGCATGCTGCAAGCTTGTGCCCGGGGTCATTCACACTGGGGAGCAGGACTGGTGGCTTTGCTTGTGTGTGGCAATGTCGGTTCAGGTCCTGCTGGCTTTCAGAGGGAGCTGAGCACCCCGACTGTCTCTCTGTGCCCCTTCAGTGCCATCTGCCAGCATGACCCGCCTGGCGCGTTCCCGCACGGCCTCCCTCACCAGTGCCAGCTCAGTGGATGGCACCCGCCCACGTGCCTGCACCCACTCGGAGAGCACCGAGGCCATGGGGCAGATCAACCACACCATGGAGGTATCGTGCTGAGGTCCACGCCCACCGCTGACGTCTCCTCCAGAGCCATCTCCTATCCATCAGCATCCCGCCAGCACCCACCCGCCCCATGGACATCCTCGACCAGGGCCCTCACTCCTTCAGGGTTGATTTGTCGTCTTTGCCATTGGCCTCATCCCCTTGTCTGGTACCGGAGAAGGAAATGGGCTTTGCTTCACTGCCTCCTGGCTTCATCCAGCAGTCACACATGGTTCTGCATTGGTTTTCACCCTCCCTAGCATTGGCTTTGTCCTGGCTTGGGAGAATGGGTGGCAGGGGGATGGAGCCAGGATGGGGGAGCAGGGGCAAGGTGGTGAGATGGGGAAAGGATGGTGGAATGGGGCAGGACAGCAGGCTGTGGGTAGGACAGCAGGCTCCATGGACATGGAGAGGACACGGGAGGTAGGTTGATCCCCCAAGGTCAACTGACGGCTGGCCAAACCAGAAGGAAGGCTGGGACAGGGAGCAGCACTCACTGGGAGGTCACTGGGCCCCTTCCTGGGCATGCAGCTCCCGTTTCTCCCCGCTGGCCCTCCCTGGGGACAGCTAGCATGGACTCCCCCAGCACACCCAGGACCTGCTGTTCCACAGCTGGCTGAGCATTGTGAGAAATCGCACCCCAAACTGTCCCCCTGCCCTGGTCATGTACCCTGAGGGCTGTCCTGGGGCAGCAGGAGAGGGCTCAGCCCTGCTTCAGAAGCCATTGAGCAGGAAGGCGGCATGGGGCTCCCCCTGCCTCTGCCCATGCCCTCCCCTGTGGCGGCACTTCCTTGGTCCCTTGTTGCAAGAAGGACAATCACTACCTGCCATCAAAAATGCACCAGGCAGAAAAGGACGCTGTGTGCCCTGGCTTGCTCAGTCCCTGCCACGCCGCAGTTCCACTCCCAGCTCTTGGGCTGAGGCCACCAGGGCTCAGAGGCCACCAGGTTTGGGGAAGTCCCATGGCAAGCCCCCTCTCCCATTTTGCCACAGCCTGTGGGTGTCACTGCAGTGGAGCCGTTAGCAATAAGATGAGACACTCCCTCCCTGCAATTGCTGGGGAGCCCTCAGCACCTCTGCCCTGCAAGGGTGCATCACCGCAAGGTGCTGGCAGCGTGGGGTGACCCGTGGGACGCGGGTCTGGCTTTGCCCATGGGCTAGCTTTGCCCACAGAGCTGGCCAGACCCCCCGTGGCCCCCCCCATATCCACAACCCCCAGCCCCAGCATCTCTCCTCTGCTCTGGGCAGGGCATGTCTCAAGGGCTTGGCTCTCCCCAAGCTGCAGGGCCCCATCCGGCCGCCGGCTCTGGATGGATCCAGCCTCTCACACTCGGCATGGAGAGCTGCGTCATCATGTAATCCCACCATCGGCCACCCAGGCTCTGCTGCCATCCCTGCCCCCCGCCGTGGGCAGCAGAGCCCAGCTCCTCCTGCAGCTGGGCTAAGGGAGCCCCCGGCTCTGGTGATGGGTGCTCAAGTCTTTGCGGGTGGTCTGTGGGGGACCCCCGCGGGGACCCACTGGGTGCCACCATCTGGGTGAGCAGAACCAGCCCATGGGGAGTGGGTGCCATCCAGCCCCCCCAAAAGCAGTTGCCCCCCAGACCCAGTCCCCACTCCTCAGCAAGGGGCACAGGAGTTCGGGGGCTCCCAGCAGGCATACGAGGGCTTTCGGCCCCGAGACCTGTGCCCTGCCAAGCCCCTCCCGTATTGAATGGCCACCCCAAAACACCAGTGTCCCCATTTGTCCCCCCACTTCTGCTGTGTGCTTCCTTCTCGGTGTGACTCTGAAAGCTACGTAGCTCCTTTTTACTGTAGATACTGCTGCGATCTTTCGTTTTTCTCAGCGTGTCCTTCCAGATGATATATCTATAAATACCTATACATAATATATATAAAGGTTTGTCCGGTCCCTGACCTTTTTTGGGTTCATTCCCCCTTGCATTCTCGTCCAAGCAGTGCCGTGTGGTTCCTCTGGAGGTGGGTCTGGCCTTTGGTTCCTCACCTTGGTTTTGTTGGTCAGTTTGGTTTTCTCTGCTCGTTTGTTTTTTTGATTTTTGTTGGTTTTCCTTTTTTTCCCAGTCACAGTGGAATTTAACTCATTTTCCTGTCTGAGTGCAACCTGGTTTTGTCGCAGCGGCATCAAGGCCGCAGCACTCACGAGGCAGCAATATGTAAACCGGATTTAACTAACCTGTTGCTGTAGAGAGGATTTACTGTGTTGGAAAAAAAAAAACAAAACAAAAAAACAAACTAATAAAGAAGTTAAGAACCTTCTGTTCTCTTTTCAACATGCTGCAGGGAAATGGGCCCGAGCCCAAGAGCCTGGGCACATGACGGGGGGGACGCAAACCGCCAAGGCTGAGCTAGACGTGGGCAGGCAGCCTGGGAGCCGCGGCTGGTCTGGTCGCCATGCCGTCGGTTCTTCCTCTGTCCTGGCCCAGCCTTCAGACCTGTCTCTGGCAGGCCCCTCGCTCCTTCTGCTTTGACGCTGGGGGCCTCCCTCCTGCCCCTTCTCTCTCTTTCCAGCATTAGGCTCTCCCTCCTCTGCTCTTGGGATCTGCTCTGGCAGGGATGTCTGTTTGGGCCCCCTTCTCTGCTGCTTCCCCCACACTCCCCCTGGCCTGAGTGAGCCCCATCTGGGTGGGGGGTGGGGGTGGGCTGGAATAGTCCTGACAGGGCTGGGATGGGGTGTCTCCTGCCTGGCTCTAGGGCTGGAGACCGTCGTCGTGGTGTCACAGAGGCCGCAGCTCGGACAGCTGAGCTTCTGGGAGTGGAGCGGCCGCATGAGGGCCCGAAGACTGCGGAGGAGCAAGGCGCTGCTGCTGCAGGGAATGGGGAGGCCACAGCTGTGCTTGGGTTGCTGGAGGAAGAGCAAAGGCTCCCTTTGAGGTGTGTGTGGGCTCTAGCCGGGGGAGTAGAGTGTTATTAATGAGGGATTTGTGTTAATTAGCACCTTTGTGCTTAGGTGCTATCAGGATGGAGGGCTCTGAGGACGCACGACAGAGGGGGCTGGATCCAGGGGAGACGCCCTGAGCCCAGTGCTGGTGCCTGAGCTGTTGGGTGCAGCCCCGACCTGAAAAGGGAGGGGGCTCAGGTGGGACAGAGTCATCCTCCCTCTTTTTCCTCCTAGTATGAGGCTGGGTCATCCCAGGGCAGGACTGCAGCATTCTGAGGCTGAGGGAGGGGAACTCCTGCTGCATGGCCCTGGCTGGAGCTGTGCTCCATTCCCAGCCCCTCTGCCCAGCTGCCGTGCAGACAGACTTCTGACAACCCCACAGCCATGGGTACATGACCATCAGCTGTACTGAAAAAGTCACCCATTTTCCCAGCTGTCCCAGCGACCCTGATAACACACATCTGCTTGCTCAACCATCAGCCCCCCCAAGGACCTGGTCCTGGTTCCCACATGCTTGGGGATGGGGACAGTGCGGGGGGGACATGCCTTGCCATCAGTCCCAGCCAACCCTGACCCCATTGCCTTCCCTATCCCTCTCCTTGGGGAGGGGGAACCTTGAATTTATCCCCTGGCCCTGTCCCCTTCCCTTGGTGCTCCTCCACCACAAGACCACCCCATGTCCCTGCTCAGCTTCTCCATGGGTGCTGAAAGTCTGGGGGACCCCATCCCATGCTTTCCCCTGGCCTTCCAAGGGTCCTGTTCCCCTGGTACCAACTTGGGGCCCACCTATGTGGGACAGGGCTGTCCCAGGCACCTGTCACCTGCCTTCCCCTGCCCTCCCTGTCCTGCTGCTGGGACAGTCCCATGGCTGGGTTTGCTGCGATGGGCACAAGGTCCAGCCATCAGCAGAAACAACAGCTCTGCTAGCCCCCCAGAGACATGCTGTGGGGGTTGTTGATGGAGGTTACATCAACCACATAGGCTGCACCTCATCTTATATTCCCTTGGGGTGGTCTCTTAACTGACTGCCCATGGTAGGTTTGAATTATTCTGAATCATCTTCTTCAGGAATAAGTATGATGCAGAATTCTGCTGGTTTTGGCCAGGATAGAGTTAATTTTCTGCATAGTAGCTAGTATGGGGCTACATTTTGGATTTGTGCTGGAAACAGTGTTGGTAATACAGAGATGTTTTTGTTGTTGTTGAGCAGTGCTTACACAGAGCCAAGGCCTTTTCTGCTTCTCACCGCACCCCACCAGTGATTAGGCTGGGGGTGCACAAGGAGTTGGGAGGGGACATGGCTGGGACAGCTGACCCTGATGACCCAAGGGCTATTCCATACCATATGACATCATGCTCGGCATATAAAGCTGGGAGAGGAGGATGGGAGAGTGGGGGGGGTGGGACGTTCGGAGCGATGGTGTTTGTCTTCCCAAGTCACTGTTCCATGTGATAGAACCCAGCTTTCCTGGAGATGGATGAACACCTGCCTGCCCATGGGAAGTGGGGAAGGAATTCCTTGTCTTGCTTTGCTTGCATGCACAGTTTTTGCTTTACCTATTAAACTGTCTTTATCTCAACCCATGAGTTGTCGCACTTTTACCCTTCTGATTCTCTCTCCATCCCTCCGGGGGAGAGTGAGTGAGCCACTGTATGGTGCTTAACTGCCATCTGGGGCAAAACCACGACCAGAATACATTATCCTTAGACAAGATGTCTAAGATGTCTCCATCATTTATTTATAAAGTACTGGTTCTAGCAGGAGTTCTGCAAAGACCCACACTTCCAAGTCAATTGTTAATTGTTCCGTCTCTTACCTTTTCCTTCATTCTCATCGCTCCTTCTCCTGCTGTTCCCCCCCGCCCCTGCTTCTAGTCAGTCTCTTCAATGCCAGATTAAAAAGCCCTTCCATTTTCAAGAAGCTAGATGGTTAATTTCTTCTGATGTGTCATAAATATTTGGGGATTTTTAAGAAGTCACTTACTTGAATGTATTAAAATAATTAGTTTTGGTATATACTGTGGAAGTCTAATAAAATCTCTGAACACACACTTAATTTGTAGGCACCTGATTAAGACCCAGTTATCAAATAGCCAATGGTTCTCTCTAAAGTTGACTTGCAACAATATGCAACTGCCGGAGATTTTCTGAAAGATACTGATCTATTCTGCAGCAATGCCTTGGAATACAAGCCCAGGAAAATATCCTGGAGGGGAGGATGTGTTTTTATTCTTCATTAAGAAAACTTCTAAAATGTATAGATGGATGAATGTTTGTGGACAGCAGACTTTCGAGTAGATCATTTTAAACATCCACAGAGAGCATATACAGCCAGATTGTAAATGTTGTAACCTTAAACTCCTTGGACATGAAATTGTGATAGAAGTGTTAATCAATAACTAGTGGTTTTGCCTTTATAATTAACTTTTATATTGTTATGCTAAAAATATTCACTCAGCTAACCTTTCAGAACCTACCTATGACAAGAACATTTTTATGTGATCAGAAGAAAAGATTTCATTGGCTGCTACAAAATATTCCGTTCTGACTGTAAAATTTCAGATCATCTCATTAGATACCAGACTTGTATTCTGAGAGGTACTGCGTATGCCATAGTGGCAGAAGAAATAGATAAGGATTTACAGCAAAGAGATTCAAGAACCTTATAAGACAAGAGGGATGAATTGAGCAATTGCATTTGTGCTTCACTTGTATTTTTGCTGCTGTTGTTGTTATTCTTTTCCTTTGTTACCCTATTAAACTGTCTTTATCTCAACCCACAAGGTTTTTCTTCCATGCTCCTCCCCATCCCCTTGGAGACGGAGGGGTGAAGGAGCAACTGTGTGGTGCTTAGTTACAAGCTGGGGTTAAACCAAGACAATATTCCAGGTATAACTGGTGAGTCTCATTTACACAGTATACATCCCACTCTTGTAAGTGCCCCATAGGTAAATCATCTAGGAGATAACACCATCCTGGGATAGCGACAGCTGCATATCTTGTATGTAAATGCTCAGCTGATCTCAGTATCTCGCAAATGTTTTTAATGCCTACTCCAGAATGAAGGCTACCTTGGAACCAATAGGACTGGAAACCCCCATTTGCAGACTGAGTTGTGTTCTTGCCCTGTTACATAAATGTATGTGTTTGCCCTTTCAATCCTTGAGTAATCATTTTTTTTCCCCTTACATAAAGTTTCTTTGCACCAGTCCTGCAAGTCCCCAACCACCGCGTATGGGTAGATGAGGTTCCTTTGGTGGCGGAGGATTTTTATTTGTGTTACAGGGGTTTTGGGTAGTCGTAGTGGTAGGGTTTATGGTAGAGCGTGGGCTAGTTTCCAAGACCAGAGGTGGTGGTACACAGTAGGGTCCAACTTCTCCCTACACACAGTCTTGAAGGAAAAATTCCATACATCCTCTTACAGCTATTTAGATGACATGTCCCCCTTGCCACCAAGAGATGTATTTACTTTTCCAAATAATCCATGTCTTTACTTTATCAAGGCTTACAATTGCTAATATGGTCAATGCCTTCACTTAACTGGGGCTGTTCTTAAAGAATCCCTTGTAAATCCACACTGCTGATCCTGGTACAGCAGTTGGGATGACCTTACAGAGAAGCCTAAACAAGCAGATCTGTTTAAACATGTCAAGTTGATCTGATCCTGTAACAATTTTAAAAAAGCAAGTTTCCAACGCATTAAGTGTTATGATCAGCTTCAGGTATGAGATGTGGTTTAACCTGTGACACTAACGCCATCCACTGCCCTCTAGCCTCCCTTCCACTCTCTTGATGGTGCCTAGCCAGACAGGCCCACCACAGCAGATGTCTGAGCCACAGACTTTCAGCCATCAGGTATGGTTGGTGGCAGGCAACACTGGGAAAGCATCTTCACCCAGCTGAGCAGGGCAGAGGCTGGTGGCACCTAAGACTGGCAGAGACACTCCTCTCAGGCCAAACCAGTCCAAATTCACCTGTGGGGCTCTCGTAAAGTTTTGGGGGAAGGCTGAGCAACAGCAGTAGTCCATTGGCATCTGTTACAGTCTGTGCTTTCTATATACCTATCCATCTGCTTGTGCCAAGCCCAAGTGGAGGGTCTAGGTGGCTGTGAAGGGTCTCCGAGGATAAGGCAGGGCAGGGACCTACTGGGGACTTCAGTCTGAACTCAGCCCAAGGCAGACAATGGGACTAGAAGGCAGGAGAAGGATGCTGAGACACCGGTAATTTGGGGTGCCTGCCTCACCTCTGTACTTCATTTACTTCTCTCCAGCTTTAGAGTACTCAAGGACTTCTGAACATCCTTTATACTTTAGCTGATTTGAGACGTTAGATGTTTTCTCCTTGTGCATCCACCACTGCTGGCAATGGGAAGAGGAATTAGGAAGAGGCTAGTAAGAAGTTAGGGAGGTGCTATGCAGATGATTTAAGGTGACATCTCTGATGGCAGAGCTCAACAGATGTGATCCTGGTATGGGTAAGAAAAGCAGTGCTGAGTTTAATCTAGTGTCACAAAAAGGGCTGTCTGGGTAATGGGCAAATGAGGGTCTAGCAATTGGAGGATATGAAAGAGTTGCTACTAATCATATGGGAAGTGGTCTGGGAGAGAACAAGCACCATCCTTCAAGGGAAAGCTCTAACAACAGTCACAGAAATAACCCATTCCCACACGCCTGTTGCCAGGGCTTAGCATCCTTAGGTATGAGAATCTGGGCACACAATAAACTCATGGGATTCTGTATCTGAAGCTGACTGCAGGACTCCTCAGCCAGAGATATTTGTTGAATCTTCCTCACATGAAACCCTGAGCTGTACCATAAGTTGCTCCCCTGTGTTTTTGGATTCAGAGGTGCAGAAGCTGCGGCTTTTTGTTCCATTTGCAAATGTTATTGAGTCACTCAGATGCTGGGAGAAAGCCTCTCCTCCGTTTTGGGGAAGGAAGAAAGCAGGGAGTGAATAGTGACTTCTTCCTTCCTCTCTACCTCCATCATCTAACTCCATGGAGGAAAGAGAGGGTTTGTGTGTTTTAACTGTGTCCACCTGCTCCCACCTCTTAAAGGAGCTCCAACTTCAGATTTCAAGCACCCCAGTGCTGCAGCACCTGGAGCTCTCCGAGAGCAGCATGCAGGAGTTCAGAGGACCACTCACTGAGAACATATTACTCCCTTTCCCCTCCTCCTCAAGTGCTCTTAAAGGCAGAAGCCATGGGCACATGAGGTTTTCTGGCAAGTCCTGCAGGAGTAGGTGTCCAGGAAAGAAGCCAAACAGCACCTTGGAGAAACCCGGAGCAGACTGGTGCTCCTTTCAAATGCAGAGGCTCAGACAGCCCATGGTCTCAGAAGGGAATGGGAAGAAAATCTTCCCCACTGGGGAGATTTTTCCCTTTTATCTCTTTTTACTTTTATTTCTCCTACCTGGCCCACCAAAAGAACTTTGACTGCTATAATTGATGCCTACCATTAGCAACAGATCCTGAGAATAAATGTGTGCGCATGTTAGCTTGTCTCGTTGCCTTTTGTGCAACACTAGGCAAAGCAAATGCAGAGACACTTGCAAGGAGCACAAAGTGCATGGTGGGACATCAGACAAGGAGCAAACCAGTGAAAAATGCAATTTTTCAATTAGGGGTAGATGCTGATATAATCTCTCTTTGACTAGAGGAGAGGTCACTTACCACAACACCAAACTGCTCATATTCTGCCAGGTTTTTGTACATACCCTGCATTTCTGTGAGCTTCACATATGGCTGTGGCAGAGATTGATCAAGTTCTACAAGAGAAGTACACATATCAGTGGAACAGAGGGGCCTGGACCAGCACCCAGAACTTGTGACCCAGGGAGAAGTGACACAGAGTACAAATAGGTCCCTGACTAAACTGTCTCATGGCAGTTTGCAGTTTGCATGGCAGCTGGAGTGGGAGGGCACCTCTTCAAAGGAGGGGCATTCCACTGGCCAAGTGGGAGACTTGAAGTACACATAACCCTGCAACTGGGCACTGTTCTCACCAGAATGAGTAGAGGGACAGAATTCCTTCCCTTGACTTGCTGGTCATGCTGCTTCGGATGTAGCCCAAGACATGGTTGGCTTTCTGGGCTGCAAGTGCACATTGCTGGCTCATGTTGAGCTTCTCATCAACCACCACCCCCAAGTCTTTCTACTCAGGGCTGCTCTCCATCCATTCTCTGCCCAGCCTGTAGTTGTGCTTGGGATTACCCTGACCCATATGTAGGACCTTGCACTTGGTCCTGCTGAACTTCATGTGGTTCTCATGGGCCCACCTCTCAAGCCTGTCAAGGTCCCTCTGGACAGATCTGGAATTCCACCATTTCACGGTCACTGCAGCCAAGAATGTCCTTGAGCTTCACATTCCCCATCAGCCCCTCCTTGTTGGTGAGAACAAGGTCCAGCATGGCACCTCTCCTTGTTGGCTCCTCTATCACTTCGAGAAGGAAGTTATCATCGACACATTCTAGGAACCTCCCCATTTACTTATGCCCTGCTGCGTTGTCCCTCCAGCAGATAGCAGGGTGATTGAAGTCCCCCATAAGGACCAGGGCTTATGAACGTGAGGTTGCTCCTATTTGTCTATAAAGGGCCTCATACACTCAGTCTCCCTGGTCAGGTGGCCTGTAGCAGACCCCCACTGCAGTGTCCCCTGTCCCTTCCCTCCTTTTAATCCTGACCCATAAGCTCTCCGTGGCTCCTCACCCATCCCCAGGCAGAGCTCCAGCTGGTCGCTGACATAGAGGTGACACCCCTCCTCGTCTGCACTGCCTGTCCTTCCTAAAGAGCCTGTATCCTTCCATCCCAACACTCCAGTCACACGAGCCACCCCACCACTTCTCTGTGATGCTGATGAGACCATAGCCCTGCAGGCGTGTGCATGTGTCTAACTCCTCTTGTTTATTCTCCATGCTCCGTGCATTTGCACAGAGGCATTTCAGTTGGCCGGAGTGGCTGGAATGCCTTTCAGGTACTTCACTAGTGTTTCCCTGTTGGCTTCTGTTGCCTCAGGGGCCCCTGGCTCATCTCTGTAAGACTTCAAGTGTGCTGCAGTGTGTCTAGCATGAGGGTCCTCACTAGCACCGTGTCCCTCTGACCTTGGTGTATCAGCCCACAGCTTGTCACAGGCAAGCCTGATGTTACCTCCCTCCCCCTTCAAGCCTAGTTTAAAGCTCTGTCCATGAGCCCTGCAAGCTCCTGAGCAAAGAATTTCCCCCCTCTTGTGAGAATCCAGTCTTAAACCTTTTGATTGATGAACATAATTACTCCTGTCTAATAGATACTGGGGCAACTTTTTCCTACTTAAATCAGTACACCTATTCATCTGCACTCTGAATACCTTTTTGCATTTACTTGAGTGAAGATACAGCAACCATGGACGAGGCTTCCTCAGGGCTTTTCTGGGTCTTCCATTATTTTTTGCCTAAAAAATTTAGTAAAAGATTTGCAGGATGCTGTGTTTAAAAACAGATACGTTTTGATACAATCTGTTGATGATTTTTTGGTAGCCAAAGAGTCTTGTATAGCTGACGCCCATACCTTACTCTTTGCCTTTGCTGAGAAGGTGTTGCCACGTGAGTTACAATTTTTGTAACAGAAGTATAAAATATTTGGTTTCCATTCTCCAACAAGGGAACTGTCATTTATCTGAAGTCTGTATGAAAGTCTTCCTCAACCATTTACTTAAAACAAAAGCCTTTTCAGGAGCTGACCCCGGATAGCTGCTTCTTGGGAAATGGCAAAACCACTGATACAGACTCACTGCTCAAGATGGTGAGGAACCCCTTCACTGGACAACAGATAAGGTAAAGGCATTCGAGCTTTGAAAGCAAGCATTAACGACTGCACCTGCCTTGAGATTGCCAGACTATGGTAAGCCACTTACCTCGTTTGTACACAAAGAAATTTAAACTATCCCAGCCAAACCCAGTCTGGTCTGGCAGCTCAAGGATCCTTTACTTGTGTCCCTAGGACAGGCAGCTGCTGCAGGACTCCTGGTTGAACAAATGAAAACGTGATGCTTGAAACATGAAATTGAAATGGCACCTTACCCAGGCACTGTCAGCACAGCAAATGCATCACTACCTGCTGGTTCTGTTATTGGCAGAAAGCGTAAGAGTTAAGCGATGTAATACACGGAAGCCTGCAACTTTTATTGGGCGAAGAGGAACCAGAGGTTCCAAGCAGGGGGGCTGGAATAGATGATCTCCAGAGGTGCCTTCCAACCCCTACCAGTCTGTGATTCTGTAATCCCTCCACCTGGGCAAGAAACTCCACATCATGATTGTGTGGTAACAACCTGTGAAGTCGAAAAGAGTCCAAAATATTTAACAGGTGTGTCATTTCCAGATCCTGAACTATGTGTAGACGAGTTCTCATATTATTTGAACAGTAACTGGGTTACAGGTTTTTCAGTAACTACTGAAAATAAAGTAGTGGAGACTCGACCACTCAGTGTATGCTCAAGCTTCAGAATTGATTGCAGTAACAAAGACTTGCCAACTGTCCAAAGAAAAGACTATATATATTTATGCTGATTCTTAGTATGCATTTAGAGTGTACCATGCCACTGGACAGTTAAGGAAGCAGCATGGGTTTATAACTTCTAGTGGGAGTAAGTACTGAACTAGGAAAAGCTATGCAATTGCCAAAGAAACCAGCTGTCATTCATCAGCCAGCTGATACTGGAGAAAGGAGAAAAGAAGCAATAGGAAATGGTCTAGTGCACATTGCCACTAAAGCTGCAGCACGACAGCCACCAGCTGGTGGTTTACCAGGCTTACAGGCAGTCCGGTGGTCCAGTCTGGTGTTGCCTGCTCCTGAAAGGATAGGTTTGACTCTTCCTGGTGAAGAAATTGACTCTCGGAAAAGGTATGAAGCAACCAAAGACTGCCAGGGAATGTGGTGCAGAAAATCTTCTCATTTTACCTAAGCAATACTTGATTTTCACAGCAAAAATGTGTCACCATCCTGAATTAGCCCAAACACTGCTGAAGAATTGGTTCATGCCAGGAATTTATGCCACGGCCAAATAGGTAGCTGTATCTTGCGTGGACTACTTTAGCCTTAATGAATATTTAGCAAAACTGTCTCCCTATGAAATGCGATTTGAAAGACTGATGCAACTCCCCAGAACTGATGTACCTGCCTACATAAGTTCATTAGCAGGAAATGAAAATGTGACCCAGTGCATTTTACAGAATCAGAAATTATTAAAATACAATTTGACCTGGGCACAGATAATACAACTCTAGTACCTGTAGAAGGGGCTCTGCACCCCTTCAATCTAGGGATTTATGTTTGGGTAAAAGTACACAAAAGAAAGGATAAGTTATTTCCTTGGTGGGAGGGACCATTTTGGATATTACCAACCTTTCTTGGCAGTAAAGGTGGAAGAAAAATCTAACTGGATCCATCACTCCCACCTGAAAATGTGACCTGTCTAGAAAAGGAACCAGGAAATGCTACAGGAAATGTCCACAGAGCTAGTGGACTGGCTGTGAACTCGCTAACCTTGTGTAAAAATTTGAAAACAGGAAAGTGGAAAATAATTTGTTATGAATTAAACATGGCCTGACTATATATAGCCTTACTTAAAACTAGAGTGCAATCAAGAGGGAATTGTCTTTGTTACAATATACTGTTTGTTTTTGACATGGTTTAGGCCCAGCGGAGCACCACGCGGCCGCTCGCTCACCCCTCCCGCGGCGGGGTGGGGAGGAGAACAGACAAAGGAAGGCCAAAGCCTGGTGGGTTGGGGTAAGGACAGTTTACTGGGACAGCAAGGGAGAGGGAAACAATCAACAACAGTACTGTTAACAGATGTACACAACAGGTGATAATGGAAAGCGATTTCCCGATGCCAACCACGGACCAGACGCTCGGAGCCACGCCGAACCCGCCCCTCCCCGACCAGCCCCC